>MUZC01000645.1:718926-735809 GCA_002072015.1 Radix auricularia | reverse complement strand
CCTACGGGTAGATGATGCTCGTTAAAACCTTGGCTGGTAGTTCATCTAGGAGAAGGAAACTCCGAATACAAATCCTCCGCTGCCTTGCGGCTATACCTGCCTTGCGGGAAAGGCTAAGGGAGTAAACCCTGAAAGAAAATCAGGAATTGGAGCACCTACAGGCGGTCTATACATAAGACTTATGTACATACCGGCAGCTCCTGCGACGCCAATGGCAGCCAAGCTGCATCGACGCAAGTCGTTCCCTTGGTTACACCATTGACGTGGAGAGGGGGGATATGCTGTATGGGCAGCAGCTAATTCTCCATAATACCCGCCCAGGCTTGCATCACCTCTGGAGAGGACACTCCAGCGTCGCCGCAAGGTGTCGACAAAACACGGGAAGCAGCAGTTACCGGTTATAAGCCAAAGCTCAATTGACGTAGAGCTAGGCGCCAGGGGCTGCTTCCGACGGTGGGAGAGACTACCAATGTCTCACTGGACAGCTACCGCCCGCCTCAAACTGGGCAGCCCCCAGTCAAATAGGTGCTATCCCGTCATGGCCTGCCTTCTCCACTGGGTGCGTGGAGATTAGAGTACCACTCAACAAGTGGGCCACTAAGCCCTGCACCAAGAAATACAAAAAAGAAAAAGAAGACCCCAGCTCTTCGAATCGCTAGCTGGAACGTGAGGACTATGTGTCCCGGCATCACTGATGATCTGCAGTCCATAAACGACACACGGAAGACAGGAATAATCGATAGAGAACTTAAAAGGCTAAAGATTGACATAGCATGCCTTCAGGAGACCAGGCTCCCAGACAACGGTTCACTCAAAGAGGCCAATTACACCTTCTTCTGGCAAGGCAGACCGAAAGACGAACCTAGACAGCATGGTGTGGGTTTCGCTGTTAAAAACACTCTTCTACCATCCATTGAACCACCGTCATCAGGCACGGAGAGGATCCTCACTCTAAGACTCAGAACAACTGCGGGCCCAGCAAACATTCTTAGTGTGTATGCCCCAACACTCTATTCAACTCCGGAAGAGAAGGACCAGTTCTATGGAGCGTTAGACCAGGCAATAGCCGGCATCCACAAAGACGAGGCAATCTATCTCCTAGGAGATTTCAATGCTAGAGTGGGGAGCGACCACGAAGCCTGGCCCACCTGCCTTGGACTATTTGGAAGAGGAAAGTTAAATGAAAATGGACAAAGGCTTCTGGAATTGTGCTGCTCACGAGGCTTGTGTGTGACCAACACTTTCTTCAAGTGCAAGGATATACATCAAGTATCTTGGAGACACCCTCGATCCCACCAATGGCACCAGCTGGACCTCATTATCACCAGGCGTGCACAACTAGCTAGCGTCCTACTCACTCGCAGCTATCACAGTGCCGACTGTGACACGGATCATTCCCTTGTCGCCAGCAAAGTACGAATAATGAGGAAAAACTCGTACCACACAAAGAAAAAGGGAAGTCCACGCATCAATACCTCCTGCATGAAAGACCCTGCGATAGCGCAGCTGTTCAAAGACAAGGTGAAGGAAAGTCTCTCAAAGATGTCCCCATGCGTCACCATTGACTCCAAATGGACGCAACTGAGAGACACAATCTATACATCCGCAATACAAGCCTTTGGCAAAAAATCTCACAAAAACACGGACTGGTTTGATGAACATTGGGACGAGATGAAACCCGTCACTGAAGCAAAAAGGAAAGCTCTTATGGCTTACAAGGAAAAGCCTACACCTGACAATTTGCATGCTTTAAAAACAGCTAAGTCACTTGCCCAAAAGGTTGCACGTAAATGTGTCAATACCTACTGGCTTAAGCTCTGTTCCAGTATACAATCAGCTGCAGACATGGGCAATGCAAAAGTCATGTACGAAAACATCAAAAAGGCAACGGGCCCCTTGACGTCAAAAGCTGCTCCCCTAAAGTCCAAAAATGGAGAAATTATTCAAGACCAGGCAGCACAGCTAAAACGGTGGGTTGAGCATTATCTGGAATTGTATTCAACAGTTACCACAGTCTCCAGCACCGCTCTAGATGACATCCCAGATATGCCACTCATGGAAGAACTTGATGTCGTGCCCACACAGGAAGAGCTGAGCAAAGCAATTGACAGTCTAGCTTGTGGAAAAGCGCCTGGGAATGATGGAATACCACCAGAGGTTCTAAAGAGTGGCAAGACAGCTTTACTCCAACCATTGCACGAGATTCTGTCCCTCTGCTGGGAACAGGGCTACATCCCCCAAGACCTAAAGGATGCAAATATAGTGACACTATATAAAAACAAAGGTGATAGGAGTGATTGCAATAATTATCGCGGCATTTCACTCCTTAGTATTGTAGGAAAGACCTTTGCCCGCGTTATACTAAAACGTTTACAAAGCCTAGCATCCCGCGTCTATCCAGAATCTCAGTGTGGTTTCCGGTCCGGTCGGTCTACCATAGACATGGTGTTCTCCATACGACAGCTCCAGGAAAAATGCAGAGAGCAGCAGATGCCACTATACATTGCATTTGTGGACCTTACAAAAGCCTTCGACTTAGTCAGTCGCAACGGGCTATTCCAAATACTGGCAAAAATTGGATGTCCCCCTCACCTACTTGCCATCATCAGACAGTTCCATGAAAATATGCTTGGCACAGTACAGTTCGATGGAGCTAAGTCAGAGGCCTTCCCTGTCAGCAGCGGAGTTAAACAAGGTTGTGTACTCGCACCAACACTCTTCGCAATATTCTTCTCTGTACTTCTTCGATACGCATTCAAGGATAGCAGTGAGGGAATCTGGTTACATACCAGAGCTGATGGAGGACTTTTCAACACTGCCCGCCTCCGAGCCAAGACCAAAACGACGGATGTCCTAATTCGAGAGCTACTATTTGCGGATGATGCGGCACTAACAGCACATACAGAATCTGGTTTGCAACAACTCGTGTCAAGCTTCTCCAATGCCTGCAAAGAATTTGGTCTGCAAATCAGCTTGAAAAAGACAAACATCATGGCCCAAGACACTCGACCTCCTCCTACCATAAATATCGATAATGAAAACTTGGAGGTTGTGGACAGCTTCACCTACTTGGGATCCAAGGTCTCCAATACACTGTCCATTGAAGAAGAAATAAACAGCAGAATTGGCAAGGCAGCCGCAACAATGGCTAAACTAAATAAGCGGGTCTGGCAAAACACCAAGCTAACGGAGAAAACCAAACTGTGCGTCTATCGAGCCTGTGTCATCAGTACACTACTATATGGGAGCGAGACATGGACCACTTATACATCACAAGAGCGTAAGCTTAACAGCTTCCATTTGAGATGCTTGCGCCACATCCTTGGTATTAAATGGCAAGAAAAAGTGCCTAATAGTGAGGTACTAACGCGTGCCAATACCCAAAGCATGTTCTCAATTCTTAGTGAAAGACGCCTGAGGTGGCTAGGACATGTCAAAAGAATGAGCCCCGGCCGCATCCCGAAGGATCTCCTATATGGTGAACTTGCTTCAGGAAAGAGGAAAACAGGTCGCCCACGCTTGCGATTTAAAGATGTCTGTCAAAGGGACATGAAAGCAGCCAAAATACATACAAGTGACTGGGAGTGTAAGGCAGAAGACCGATCTACGTGGCGCACAGTTGTCAAAGAGGGCGTCATAGTAGCCGAGGAGCGAAGAATGGAGGAGGCTGCAGACAGAAGAGCTAGGAGAAAGGCCAAAACATTTGGAAGCACAGAACTCGTGTGTAAAAACTGTGGCAAAGACTGTCACTCAAGGATAGGACTGCACAGTCACTCGAGGAAATGCAACCCAACCCAACGGTGATGCACCATCGTCTCGCGAGACGGAAGGATGCCGGAGGGCTGCGGAAATTACCTATTAATTTCTCGATTAATCGGTAAAAAATTTTACCGATTAAAATTATTTTAATCGATAAAATAGCAATTAAAATTAAAGAAAACGTTTTATTATTTTTTTTTTTCGATTTATAATAAATAATTAATTATTAATAATTAATAATACTTTTGTTTTAATACATTTAAAAAGAATGAATCGAAAATGTACACTTTATAATAGCCTGTTTATATGGACTATGAAAAAAAAACAACAACATCTCTTTTTACTTAATAAACAATAACGAAATTTTAAATTAATTGACATTATATAAAACTAATTTTATTTTTAAATATCACCTAACAAAATAAAAAAAATGAAATTAAATTAAATACTGAAGTTATGGGCATTTTTTTAAAAATGCCCTAAAAAGGCACACGATTTGATGGAAAACAACATAGAGAAAAAAGTAATTATGTGGTCTTAAAAAGTCATAACTTTTGAATCACTTGGAATAAAAAGATGTTTTACTTTTATATTTTTAAAATTTTAAATGGTCATCCAAGTGCCTAAACTTAAATACGTGATTTAACTTATTTTTATTGAATTTATTGCTATGTCTTTAAGATAACTCAACAAAACAAAAAAGTCAATTGCATATTTTTATTTCTTCCCCTTGAAATCTTTCGTTTACTGACGTCATAATCTTTATTTTTAGCTCTAACAACTTATCGATTAATTAATCGGTAATTTTTCAAAAGTTAACGATTAAATTAAATTTAATCGATAACAGCCCTAATATATATATGTGTGTGTGTGTGTGTACGTTTGTGTGTGTGTGTGTAAGGAAAAAGTTCTAAAATATTATTTTCTAACTAATAAAATAATAATAATGATTTTAATATATTACATTTAGAGTTAACTTAAGGCATATTTTAGTGCAAAAATGATAATTACCTTGGAAAAGGTTACTTTTGGGTTAAAAATTTTGACAAAAATACGGATTTAAAAAAATACGTATGCAAATTTCGTATGAACCTTTTAAAAAAATTAAAATTTTTAGACTATAAATATTCAATTTACCGATAAAAAAGAGAGAGCTTGAAAAGAATAGAAAATGTTCTCTAGCCAACAGAATGAAAGGCATTCGTAGAACATATATTTGTTGTGTAAAAGGCACCTGCAACCAAATGTTTTTGTTTTTTATTTAATTCATTGGGTTTGTATCACGCTAATGCTACATACTGTAAATAATTTAACAACGTTGAAATTCCAATGAGAATTTTTTTTTCAAAGTGTCGCCTTCAAATTCATGATTCATATCTACCGCGATAATCATATTTAAAACACAGTTTCCAGAGAAAACAAAAATAATAAAGCATGAGAATTTTTCTAAATGAAACTTACTATTGAGGAGCTGATGTGAAAGTTTATTATTTTGTCTTATGTGCATTATAAAAACAGTTTTACGCGATTTATAATCCGATTTTTTTCAAAGTTGGTTAAATTTTAATTTATGGATAAATTAAAAATAAATCTCAACATTTTCTTTTTCCATTTGAGACAAGAAACAAATTAATATTTTTTTAATTAAAAAAAAAATTGAACGATGATCGAATGAAGGGTTATATGCAATTGTCCATCAATATTTTAAAAATGTCAAAACGTTATTTATATGGCTTTGTTCTGTTTAATTTCATATTAAATTTGACGTACTTTGAATTTATTCAAATGAACTATAGTATTGTTAGATGGAAATTTGATTTGAAAAACACAACAAGGAAATAAATATCCCTCAACGCAAATAAAATGATTTATTACTTCAAAATTACATTTTTCAATAAGATTAAGTTTTTTTTTCTTTGTGTGTGTGTATGTGTTTGTGTGTATGTGTGTATGTGCATATATTTGTATGTTAAGAGATAAATACATTGAATTGTAAAAATGAAATATACATAAATTCAAATTCTTTTTTTTTTTTTTTAAATGTAAAACTTTTTATTTATTTATTTTTAACATTGTATGAAACAATACATTTTTGAAACATAAAATATTTCATGTAAACAAATATCAACAGGAACTCATCATTAAAACAAAATTCCAATATATCTCTCTACACTATTAGTTAATTAAGGCTTAAAGCATTTACATTTGGCTTTTAAAAAGCACATACAACATTTAAAAAACATTTATGCAAATACACATATTTTCAATACAATTTCCAAAGCTTTACAAAATTCAATTCATCATGTCATTGCTTATGCATTAATTTTTTAAAAAATGATAGATAAGTTTGACTGGAAAAATTATACAATATAGTATTGCTTAATTGTGTTAAATGCATTTATGTTCCTCTTTTTTAAAAGAGCAACTCTTTCCTTGTTGCATCCTGTCCTACTGAGTAGGAGTGATAGTAAATCGTAATGCTCAACTGGGCCTATAACTTACACTAACAAAGATTAACTATAAGACTATACGTATGACATTTAATGCTAAAGAATTAACAACAAATAAAACCAACAGATACTCAATATGTACACTGACAAACTAATTAAGACAAATCTATGAACATGACCCGACTTCCCTGGTCAGTGGGTTGGGTCGAGTAGATGATTGACGGGTCGCCTATCGTCGCTGCTTCAACCGCTCCGCAGTCAAGCGTATCGTCTCCCAATTGGATCGACCGATGTCTTCCCCTGACGTCCGTCCGCGGTCACGCAATGCCACTAGTACTGAACGACAGCTAGGGTTGGTCAACGCGATGGTCCTCTTTCAATGGTTCTCACACGTGAGGCAAGACCACCTTGTCCCTTCCTCTCAACACCAGCACGTCTTCTGCCTGGTCTGCTCTTCTGTTGTGTTACTTAGTAGTTCTAACCTACTTGTACCAACTTTACTATGCTATACTAGCTGAAAACAATAATATCGACAAGCCTTAACTGACTATAAATACATCAATTTCATCAATACATATATAAGACTGATAAGCATTTAACCCTATCTTATACAATATACATTTGAACTATTCAACTATTCTAACTATAACTACTCAAACCTGAAAACAGACTTCTCAGCTAGGCTCACAACTCCTCACAGTCCTATCACCTTAGGTCTAAGAGTGATCTTCTTCTGAGAGCGAGAGAACGCCTTAAGGTTTGGGTAGAATTATTAAGGACCCCTAAGCATACCATGACGGCGTCCGTCCTACATTTCTAGCAATTCTATTGGTAGAATCTTAACTGTTCTGGGTGGTACCTGTGCCAACTTTCTTCTGGTTGGTCAGACCCTAAGTCACAGTAACTTTTTGTTGACCCCCTTCAACATCGACTATAAGACTTTGTCCTTGCAGAAACAATGTAGCATCCCTACAAAAATGGCTAGCCTAAATATCACATTTTGCCCTTATAAACTGTAGGTGACCTTTCACCAGCGTCTCCAACTTTACTCTTTGTCCCTCCAAAGTTAACTTAGCGTCCCTAACATAATTAAAATACGTTGGTTGGGTCTAACACCTATCCCCAACAGTTCTAAAATATGTAAGCTTCTCAACCTATTATTGAGGGACTCAACAGATGAACTAGATAAGAAGACCAAAAAAAAAAAAAGAAGAAAAAAAATCAGTCAAAGAATTCTTTTTTTAAACACCACATGAAAACGTGACATTTTCATAACAATATTCTAATGGTCTAATAATAATAATAATAATAATAATAAAATGATAATTTATATAGCGTTGTATCCAAGCTAGGAGTTGGCTAACAGCGCTTACCATGGAGATAACAATACATATATTAATTTAAAAAACATTCATATCATACTAACTGCATAAATGACAATATGTTATACATCTGCTACAAGAAGTAAGAACTGAAAATGCATTTTATGTTAATTACATAGGTCATTCCTTTGGTTTATTAATTCAGAACTAATTACTTTATTAAGACGAATCCTTTAAAGGAAATATGACTTTATAACACGAATACAACAGTAAAATACTTAATTGGTCTGCTTTAGTTCATAGCCAGTGCAACTAAAGTTTACTCCGTCAAAGTTCACCCCGCTGTGCACCTGATCTGTATCCCATCCGCCGTATCCCACAGTGTGGACGAGAGCCCTGCTGGTGCCTGGGCACGTGCACGTCCTGTATGTATACTTGACATTCTCTTTACTCTTATCCACCTTCACAACGAGTCTTTTCACCCACTGTCCGACTGATACATATTTGGGGCATCCGTGTGGGTGCGAGATTCTGAAATTCAACCTTGCGTCATTTCTTCCTGTCTTTTATCTGTAATAAACCGAATCATGCACTTTATTCCAAACACGTCTAATACGATAAAGCTTAGAAAGTAACTCCATATCACAAGTCGGATACTTCATTCTGCACCAGTCTTCCTCGAGGTTGTCCTCTGCTACAAACCAACCATCACATTTAACCAGCTCACTATTGTTTGTGTCAAGGAACAATCTACACGAAGTATGTTTTGCCTCGACACTATCAAAGACAACATGTTTTGCTGTGAAAACGCCTACTTCTCCCCTAACTTCGCTTGGCTTCATGGTGTTTTCACACTTTTTACAAATGCAGGTTCCATCGCCCGACTTATTATCATACACAAATATATTCCAAATGATTCCAGTACCAGACGAATTTATTTCAGTTCCAGTGTGTTCACTTAAAGGATACGGAAAATCTGTTTCTGGCCAAATTTTTGGTCTGTCAACACTAATGTGTCTCACAGAAATTCTCACGGTAAGATCTGCAGTAGCTCTGATCAAACTAACGATGTCTTCATCTTGGTAATCGTCGGGCAAGTTGTCAATGTTGAAGTCTATCGCGGGTATAAACTGCTTGTGGCCTGGATTTTTTTGACAGCATGTGTTATAGTGGCTTAGATTAGCTTCAAACTCTTCGGACACATGCAATTCTTGATACCCTAGAAAAGACACCATAATAAACAACCAGTGAAAACAAATTTTCGACTATATATCCCTTATATATGAAACATACGAAAACGTATTTATTGTGTATAATATAATTCGCAAAAAGCTACAAAAAATAAAGAATGAACGTAGCTGATCTCCCCTTGCTGTAGAACACAGAGATGTGGTATTCGATGGTTGGATTGAGTGCCGCGTCCCATGGAGGTAAATTATATAAGACGGATACATAGAGAGACATAGCACTATACTAAATATTCATTATTTTATTACGGTACTTTCGATTAATCCGAAAGTTTGATGCTATGCATTGTTTGGTGACAAAAGTCTATGTGCAAAATTTCAGTTGCATAGGATCATTGGAAATGCGTCATTTTTTACTTCAGTTTTTCTGAGGGCACGACCAGGACAGACAAACAGGACGGTAAATATTAAATGAAGGGATTAACAAGTAAAACAATTTTTAAAAAAATAAAATGAAATCATACATAAAAAAATCGTGTCTTTGTGCTTATTGCATTATGAACTTAGAGCGTAGAGTATAAGTAAAAAAGTGTTATAAATCGTATAAACGAAGCGAACAAAACTAAATGACCGTTGAATGATTAAACAAGGGTCTTTATTTTGTTGTTTGATTTAAAATCTAGATTATTTAAAAATGTTGCCTAAAATGTTATAAAAATTGTCCATGTCTCTAAGTAATTAATTCCCTTGTAAAATAAGACGTTTCCTTTTTCTAGATAGGAGATATCCTTGTATCTCACACATTTCAATGTTTTGTTATAAAAGAAAAAAAGATTCACTGGCTTTGACATCGAACACATATCAAAACGATAAAATGTAATGATGTTTTTCATTCTAAACAATTAGAATAATGTGATAATAGAAATAAAAACCTTTGTTTGATAAAGGATAATCTTTATATTTCGGGAATGTGTGGTTATTAAGGGAGGGAAATTTTACTGCAGCTGTACTGATTGTTGTGACTTGCACGTTGAATTATTAGTAATGATGTAGTCTACAAATATTTTCTCTATTAGCAACTTGTAGTTTATTTACCATAATATAGCAGCTTAAGGTAAGCTAAAATTGCCATGATACTCAATGTAGTTAATATTATCTGAAAGCAATTAAATAATCAGATTTACATTTAAGGTAATAATATTTTATATAAAAATGTAGAAATATTAAAAAATGTGTCTATCTACAATTTCGACTATATGTCATTGAATACATTACCAAGGTGTTAGTGTAGTCCTATAATATTTAAAAATCATTAAAAATTGTTTTTGATGCAAGGAGATTCATGGAAATTAACATATCTCATTAATGGAACGATTAAAAAAAATGCTTAATATTCATTGACGTAATTTATTGATGACCCCGTTTTGGGTATATTGTATTATTGGTATTATGTTTAAACAAAGACTACATTTTTATTGAGAAATGATAACCGGTAAATAAATAAGTAATTGGTATATATTTTTTCAAAGATTACAAGATAAGCTAAATTTTAAACCTTACACTTAATGCATTAGGAATCCATTAACCAGAACTTTATCAGCGAGATATGTTGAAGAAACTTAAATATTGCAGATGACATTGAAACTAACACTCCAAACATTACGAACAAGAAGTATCAAAATGTATTGTATTTTCTTAGAGAATAATTCCTTTTTATTAAAAAAAAAAGCCAAATACAATGAGTTGTTCAAAATGAACAATCTAGGGCAGGGTAGGCAAAATGCCACACGAAGGTCGAAGAATGTGTGCATATATATATATATATATANNTATATATATGTATGTATATATTTGCTTTGCCCAACAAACAATAAAAATCGCCATCTAGAATTTAGCTTAGATTTCCTTTATGCCCGCCCACGACGATACATTTTGGCTCGTGTAATACCTCAGAGCGTCTTGGTCATAGTAATTTATATATTGATATAGCACGGGACGAGCGTCATCTTCAACTAATTGACATGTTGTCAGATCATGAAGTGAAAAAACATGTAATACATTGAGATTTTTAAAACTGTACTATGTTTTTGTCTGTTGAAAAAAGTCCCACGTGTTGAACAAACGGCCTTATTAGGATTTAAATGTGTTTCTGAGCAAATTTTTCTTGCATGAAGATCCCAAATAATCTCAATATCCCAAAAGCGCTTTACATTGAGATAATAACATACATATAATAAATAAATAAACATTCATATCATCAGAACCACATAAATGACAATTCGTTATACATCTGGTACGATAATCATTAAAAAAAATGTTGTTTCATTAATTTTTTTAATACATTTTGAAAAGATCCGTTTTAAGTGTGGTCTTAAAGGACTTAGCAGTTAAAATAATACGGGTGTGTATGGTACAGAATTCCATAGTTTGGCTGCACAGAAATTGACATTTCGCAAAATGTTTTAGTTCCTGTCTTAGAAACACAGATAATACTTGTTTCTGCAGAAAAGCATAGTTGACGACTTGGTCAGTAGACAGACAGAAGTTCAGTAAGATATGAAGGGCATGATTCAGAAAATAATTTGTGACAGAGAACGGCTTTTTGGAGTAAATTCGGGCTTTTCTAGGTAACCATACTTAGTTAAAAAAAATAATTAAATTATTATATTGCTTTTGTATACCATTTATAATTTTCCTGGAAATGAAATATATTGTTAACTAAATATCAAAATACGTTTAAACGGCGCTAATATGTCGGTAACACTAAGTGTACACCGTGCAAAAACAATAGTTTACTTAACTCTGATTTAAGCATGTAATTTATTATTTTTACCATAGATATGCCTTTCAAGAAATGCTCTGTTTACTTCATGCCCATTACTGGAACAGCTTTCTGCCATGTTTCTACTGTCAACTGAAGAAAAAAAAAAAGTTATCCTAAAAAAACAGACAGTTTAGAATAAATCATAATCATGAAAAGTGAAGTAAACAATCAAACGAAATTGTCAAACTTAAAAGGACTAAGTGTGTCTTTCATTTTCCTTTTAGACATGACATATATATATATATATATATATATATGTGTGTGTGTGTGTGTGTGTGTGTGTGTATATATAATTGACTCGTTCTCTTTACATAACGTTCACAAAAATACCACATAAGAGCAACGTATATACACATGACGAAAACGAGAAAGAAACCAGTATTCTTCGGCAAAAAGAATATTTAAAAAATATATTTAATTGATGAGATAAACAGGCATTACAATAAGAACATCATTAATAAATCAATCGAAAGGGACTAAAAATATATATATATATATTTTATGCTTGAAATTTACTGGTTCTTAACACACACGCTAATAATTAATGAACACCAATATACAATGTGTAAGTGTGTGACTTAAGTTCATTTTCTTCTTTTTATAAATGTAGATATTTAATAATGTTAATCTATGCAGCCTAAACATAATTAGTATAGCTGTCAGTAGAAATAATATTACTAATTTATTTTAATTGGAAATGGACATGTTTTATATTTAAAGAAATGTTGAAAATTAATTATTGAAAATAGACGTATATTATTTCTAAAATACACTTTTGATTATAAAAGACGACGTGTGACAAATTTATTTATTATACTGTTTGCGCTTTGTCTTTGTCTGGTAATTGTCATACATTTAAATTCTATGACAATTTAAATGTTTATTTTAACATGAAAACCAATGTATATTCCTTATTTTGATAATGCACAATTTTAACGTATACATGTAATAGTCAGACAAAGAAACTAAACAAACCTTTTCTGAAAAGCAAGTGTTACTTATTTTGCAGGTGATGTTTTCGGATTTACCCAAAATGACATTTGTGATTACCGAAGATATATTTAAAATTGTGACACAGCCTGACGTGTTAATGATTTTTCTATTTATAGCATGCACTGTGTACTTTGGCCGTGTATACCTGTCGCACATGCGAAAGCAGTTGACCTGAATCATTAAACGCATCAGCATTTTTGATATAGAACATAAATGGGTCATAATTAAATCTCAGGAGTCACTTAGACTTACCGGCTCATGACATATCGAAAAAAAAAATAATTTCAATATACGAAAATTTCAAATATATGGCCCGTCCGTCACATCCATGTTTATTTTGTGTTATTAATATTATTTATTTTGTTTATTTTGTGTTGCTTTTTTTTTTGTGGTATAAATGTCATTTTTTTTTTTTTTGCATACATTTTAATAATATTGATATTATTCTAAATTTTATTTTCTATATCAATGTATAATATCCATTTTCCGGCTATATTTGATTTACAATTGGTTTATATTTTATTGTTAAAATTCGATGCGTTTTGAACTACAATTACATTTTTTATTACTGCATATGAAGTTTGTAAACATATGCTTCAGTTTAGCGTTTGTTTTTTTCTTTTATACTGTTCGAGAGGACATATTTTTGTATTCAAAGTAATAACATAATTTAAAAATTGGAATATCCCATACACAATAATTTGTGTTTAATTTTCATGTCATCACGTATCTACGAATTTCAAGGGACTCGTTGCCCGGGGCTTAGCATCTTCTGGATCCCACATACCGGTACATATGGTAGCGTGATATTTTATGTAAAAACATTTTGGGCACTTATTAGGGTGCCCCCCTCAAGTGAGGGCCTTCAAATTTCGTCCCCACCCCCATAGCTACACCACTGTTTACATGTAATATTTTAATGCGTCTTAAAAGAAATTGATTTATTTAAATTAGCTTTTGTCATAGAATTGGAAGAATAACTTTCTTGGAAATAATGAAAACTTCAAATAGAATACCTAAACCGTGTATATTAAATTGTAAATACGATTAACTAT
Organism: Radix auricularia; assembly: GCA_002072015.1. NCBI lineage: Eukaryota > Metazoa > Mollusca > Gastropoda > Lymnaeidae > Radix > Radix auricularia. The sequence continues at coordinate 722,219 of MUZC01000645.1, read as the reverse complement.
TAATAATTTAATATTTTCTTTTATCCTGTGGTAAACTTTACTTCAAAGGTTTTATGAAAAATAAATAGTTCTTTTTTCTTCACATTTGAAGACCTCAAGATAAGAAGCAGCTAAATGTCATTTTTTACATTTTTTAGTCATCCCCAATATCTGATCGTGAATAAACAAAAATAGAATGTTCTAAATCCGATTATTTGAATAATAAGTAGGCCCTATGTATCCCACCAAATTAACAATTCAAATCTGTTTAGTAAATTTATATGAAATTATTACAATGGCGGATTAAAGGAGAGGTGGGGGCATAGCGAGCTAAAGCCAGTGGCCCTCGACGGTTTGGGGCCCCCAAACTTTTTATATTTTATAATAAAAGTGTACACATGTTTGCACGCATCCTTGAAAATATAATAAAGTAAATAAATTTATAAATATTATCTATTAAACTGACAGCGTTTCAGACATGACAGTCTTAATAATCTACAACACTTGGCTTACTTAGATAATAAAGTAAAAAATATAGTTTATATTTTTTAAAATTACTCAGTTTAGGCAAGCTCCGCTGGCCGTGTGGAAAGGCATTGGCTTGTGATGAGAACGGTGTCGGGTTCGATTTGCAGCGGTGGAATGAAACCATTTTTCTTTTGACACTCAATTTTTAATATACCGGCGAACGTTTTAAACATTTATTTCTTCGTGTTCGTTTTTGTTTTCATTATTAATATTTAGTTACAGACTTATATTAGCTGTTACCAACAATTTTATTTTAAGGGACGCTGGCAGGAAACGGCCCCCGTATGATTGCAGACAGTTGCCCGTGCAGTCTTAATCCGCCCCTGAATAAGTATAACTTTGAAAATTGAAAAATGATAATCTCAAAACTAAAAAAATGAGACACAGACGTTTCTTCCCTTGTGCTCTACATTTTAAATAGCTGCATTTTGTTGTTTACACGTTTTGATAAAGTGGTGGTAAATATGCATGGACAAATGTCTTAATTGATCTGTAAAAGGTACTAACTCAACAGTAATGAAAGTGTATTTGTGAATTTTCAAAACGTGTATATTTAATTTTAAACACGATTAACTGTATACACCTTAATCTTTTTTTTATCCTGTGATAAACTTTGCTTATTACTTTTTTATGCAAAATATATAGTTATTTGCTATTTACACGTGTAAATAATAATTTATTTTTTTAAAATGTGTTTTTGATAATGTTGTAGTAATAGTGTATGGAAAAATGAGCGAATAAACGTACAAGTCATAATGTTGTATGAAACTTAAACGGTTTCAAATCGCAGATATACTTGACATAGATCACATTACAGTCACATATAGTCTATTATATGCAACTCACTCTGCTGTATTATTGGTGCAGTCGTAATTGGTTCGCCTTATTCAATGTCACAAGTTAATAATATTTGTGAATACTTTGAACATCAAACTCTTTTGCTGTAATATCACTCTATGCTGTGTGTAATTAGCTATGAACTTACAATAATGACCTTTATTCAATATTATTTATTCAAACTTATATAGCGCCTAGCCTAAGCCCAGACGTTATGTCTTAACCTATATATTCCTATTTATATTCAAAATATGTAACTTGCTATGTATGCCCGGTAGCAACGGTTGATTTTAGAAAGCCCACCGCTTAGAAGTTTTGAAAAAAATAAATACTGCACTCAAATAATTCTTTCTGCACTTCCGCATAAAATTGTTCAATTTGGAAATGAGATTTAATTTGTCTTTCGTACTTTCGTTGTCTCCACTTTTTTTCAATTATTTACTATACCAGGCAAAAATACAGTTAAAAAACTGAAATATATTTACTTGTAAAATTTCGGTTATTTTTGACGGGTAAAACACCAGTGTGTAATGAAATTATAAAGAATGTATCTTTGGTAACATAAGTGAGGGTTCAACAACTTTTTTTCCATTTCCGAATGGCTAGTTTTCAATATAAACATTAATTTCCACATAACTCACATGGTTCTTAGTGCTTGAAACTTTGCACGCTTAAAACATATCTACCGATCAATTAAATATTAACGAAACAAATGGAAATGACACCCTTAGGCTGTAGGTTGACAACTTAAAAAGAAATAATTAAAATGAAATTTACTTTCCGAAAGTATACATTTGAAAAACGCAAAAATGTGTGTCTTTAAAACAAATTTTATAGTTTGTCTAGCCCGATAATTGAAAAGACACAAAAAAAAATATATATATATATATTATATAGACACAGTTAGAAACTTGGTAAAACTGAGAGGAGACTTACAGGCATCAGTTAACATATCCAATGCACAACAACATATAGTTTATGTCTATACTATCTTCATTTCTACTGCAGTAGATAATTAATATTAACTTTATAGTCATTTATGGCCTTATTTAGTTTTCTTAATTATTTTCCTTTACAAAAAGATGCCCCTGATTTTTTAAATGTTTATGCTTATAAGGCCTTAAAATCAAATGGAACTTGTTTTAACGCGCAATTTTTGTTTCAGAGTCAGTGAAACCCTCGTTATACCAAACAAATTTTCGTATACAAATCAATGTAAAATACCATGATGTGTTCCATGCGGAAAAAATACTAATTATTCAAAACAAGTTTATTAACATTTATTCAAATCAAACGTATTGTGAATTGTTAAAAAGTAAAATAACCTGAAATGCAATTTACATTTTGATTTTTTTTCTTAATACGTAAATAAAAACACGAAGCAAGTGTCTAAAGATTTTTTTCCGACGCTTTAAAATTTTACCAAAAATATGACGTAGCCGTTTCGTAGATATTCTTGACACTCCTCTTAAAGCATCCAACTCCTTAATTTTGTTTTTGTTCTTGAGATTAGTGCAAATCTTTGATGTTGACTGATTGTATGTGCACGCCAGTTTTACACGCAAAAACCTTATTCTCAATGATTAAACATTTCATTTCCACAGATTCTTTTTTCTCTCTTTTGCTTGTCTTATTATTTAGTTGTTTGTTTGTTTGTTTTTTTGTTGTTTTTTTTTCTTTTTGAACACTTTTTAATAAAGATCATCATACTTTGCACATAGAAAATTACGGATACTGACTGAATTCAAACTTTGTAAAATTGGGTGACCACACACGAAAACAATACGAAAGCAATCCAAGTGCTAAAATATACCTACAACTACTAGTGCATGGGACGGAAGTGTTTACTTACAAATTGATTTTCAGGAAAAATGGAATTTCCTTTCCTGCGTTCCTCGTTATGTGAATTTTTGACTGATTAAGCAAAAGAATTAACCAAAAAAAAACTA
>MUZC01000645.1:702524-717406 GCA_002072015.1 Radix auricularia | reverse complement strand
TATATGAATTTAAGTCTTTGTGTCTTGTTTAACTTTTTTTTTTTGAGTAAACTACAGCAGCCTTTGTCAACCGCTGTTCCGCGGCTCACTAGTGTGCCGCGACATGTTTCCTGGTGTGCCGCGGGATTCAAGAGAATTAGTTTATATATATATATATATATAGTCAATATAGGCACAGATGTAATGTTTTAAACATTTTCTAATGGTGGTGTGCCACGGGATTTTTTTTTTTCATGAAAAATGTGTGCGACGGCACAAATAAAAGTTGAAAAACATTGAACTAAAGAATTCATTTAATCACCATGAAATATGTGTGGCTTAAATGTTTATAAATATCGGCTTTGAAAATGAACATACTTTGGTACATATTAATATGAATGACAATTTTAAATACTAAAAGTCATTTTCTTTCAATTGTTGTTCATATGGGCCTAAGGTCATCGAAATCCTTTAGATTGCGCAAACTTGTAACAATTTAATCCTCTTTCGCTTTAACTCTATATTATGTACAATGAATTATGACTATTTATTGAGTCAAATTAAGTCTTAAACATATTATAAATATTTAGATCTAATACGACATAGTTACCTGTTGCAACATGATTTCACGGAAACCTTGGCTATGAAAAATGATACGTTATTAGAAAGAGATTGCAAAACGCTAATACTTATCACTGTTATGTTCCTTCAGCTTTGCGAACAGATTCATTATACCGAATAAATGTTTGAAGAAAGGTGAGTGATCACTGTGTTTTTGTTATAAATTCATTTTAAAAAAACTTTAATGATTCAAATCTATTAAAGTTTCATAAAATGATTCATAGTTGTTTCCAATTAAAAAAGCAATATTAAAAAAAATATTCTTTATCTTCTAATGTGACACTTTATTTTTAAATCGCTTTCTCTCTCTCTCTCTCTTTCTCTCTCTCTCTCTCTCTCATTTTGTATACATGATTAAAGACTATATTAAGATATTAAGGCATACACAATACAAACTTTTTCGTTTTATGGCATTAAATAGGTCTCTAGTGTTGCGTCATTAAATTATGGATTGCATGAGGTGACATAGACTCCCTAGTGAATAAAACAACTATATTTTCCTATACGCAAAGGCGTTTCTTCAGGTTTCTTAAATTTAAAAATAAAAATGTTTATAATACAAATACTTGTGCAATTGATAACAGTAACAATGTGAATAATGAAAAAAAATGGTCAGCTTTATTAAAATAACATTGACAGAAAATATGTTGTTAAAATAATGATCCAGTTGTAATCCATGTTATGCCATCTGCCATCAGCGTCATTGGTTGTTGCCCCAATAGCGACAGTGGTAGCTTTTGTAGTCCCATCTAAAGCAGTTGTGCTTGGAACATAATCTGTAATACACATGATATTACATGGTCCTAAATTGTTCATATAATAATACCCATAACAATTTATTATGGCATGAATAAAAATAATTATAAAAATATAAAAAAATGTTATATATATAATTTTAGTAAAATGAAAATAAAAGTACCTAAATTAAAAAAAAAAATAAAAAATGTCAAATTGATTTATTTTTTTTAATAACAAAATACATGATATCAGTATTTTTAGTATTTATTTATTCTTTTATTCAAAATATTAGAAAAAAAACCATCTTTCATAAAATTTAATGTTTGAATTCTCAAATTTTCTTTTGTTTAACAATATTTTCACAAGTACATAAACCTTACTAATGCCACCGCAGGAAACTGTGATCATTATATCACTAAGTGCTAAAAATCCCATGAAAAGCCTCAGTGAAAATGTCTTGTTTATTGTCTAAATTGCTCTGTCTTTTGGTAGCTGACCTGAAGTTTCAATAAAAATTAAAGTGTTAAACGATATAATATCTCTTAAGGAAAAAATGTAATAATTTGTAAATAATTGAGACAATTATCTTTTTTTTTAATGTGTGAACAAAATTATATTCCCTTTCAATCGATTGCATTTCATGTATATAAGCAAAATGCTGAACCATCAAGCATATAAGAAAAAACGAAATGAATGTATACTACTTATCAAATCTGTGACTTCATTTGAGTGTATTTAAAGTAATTAAAACAAGACTGTTTTAAATTTGAAATATGAATGCATCTTGATCAAACTTGGTACATAGAAACTTGATGACCCATATTAAAATTCTTAATTACATTTAACTCCAAGTGGGGTTCTATATCTTGTTTTCGAAGAAGTTTAAGAATTATTCACATATTTGATTTTTCACAATCTTAACTAAGGACCAACCGAGTAGACATTTTCTACAGTGTACCAAATCCATATAGTTAGATGTAATATTTGCCGGATCCGCGTATTACTCGGAGTAGTAATAGTAGGGTTATTAAACGAAATCGGAATTTCGATTGAGTATATGCTTTTAAAACAATTATCATTTGCTTCATTTCGCAAAACCATAACCACCTTGTATTTAGCATTCCAGTTCTCTACCAATATAATTTAATGTCAGGCATTTAATTTGGGTTATGAAAGTATTATTGATTGTAATTTTTATTGTTTACTTAACCAATTTCTACACTCTTCATGTAAATTTCATTGATAATGTAATGATGGCCAGAACAAGTCACTGTTAGTTTATTAAAATTTAAACAATAAATTCATAATATATAACTTGTAAATTGTGTTCATCTTTTTTCTATCTTACTTATTTCCTATGTAACTGTTAGTCGCTGCTAATTTTAGTTAATCTATTTACTTTAATTTGAATTTATTTTATTATTTCATTTCAGATTTAAACAGTTTTAAATTTTAAATATGGCATAGAAGTAAACACGAAATTGTCTTAAATAATTTGCTAAATATTCTCATGTCTTTGTAATTTCAAACTATTAATTTCTATAATTTGATTACTCTTGCTAGATTTTAAAGAATTTTTAAACTTAGCCTACTAATCAGCGTTCACAGGCGATGGCTTTAATGGTTCCACGCATTACCCAGCCACGTTGTTTTTTCTAATTATTTCGGCATAAAAGGAGTGTCTTTATAGATAACGCAAGAGCAGATACAGTCAGGGACGGATTAAGACTGCGTAAGGCCCCTGGATGGAGTCAAACGGGTGCCCTAATCAGCCACACCTAATATAATAATGTAAATAAATAATCCATTTGTTCCTAGATTATGCTTTGTCTGTACTACGGGAACGGCTTTCCCAACCAAAATTATTAATTCAAATAAAAAAAAATAACACGGAGAAATACGTGTTTGAAGTATTTGTGATATATTTATATAGAGTGGAAAAAAAAAGTTTTACCATTGGGAATCGAACCCGACACCGCTTGCACCACAAGCCTAAACTCTGCCATACGGGCAGCAGAGCGTATAAAAACTGTGAAATTTTAATAAAATAAATTATACTCTATAATATGTTCCTGAGCCATTTAAATCAAGCTTTTCGAATATTAAGTCAATTAAGACTATCGGCATCGGGTCTGAATAGCGATGAGATTACTAGATTCGAGGTAATACTTGTTTGGATTTATTATATTTAAAGTGTTCCTGGAAATATTTTAACACTTTTATTATAAAATATTAAAAGTTTGGGGGCCCCAAAACCGCCGGGGGCTCTTGCTATAGCCGGTGACGTCCCCCCCCCCCTTAATCCACCATATGATACAATATTTGGTTAGGTAGCTTTATTTATAGCATACTTTTATGGGGTGATTATAAAATATGACAATCCGATAGATGACTTTACAATACAACAAGGAGCAGGATCTAACTAGAAAACATAATAATAACTCAGAGGGAATGGCATCCCTCCAGAATGTGATCTTATTTAACTAAATACTCCAATAATGTATTACCCACTAGGGAACTAGATCTCCCGAGGAAATAGGGTCATTTTGCGGTAGCAATATAAACCAGATTAAGATCCCATTATGCAATACGGTTATACTGGGATATATACTTGTATATATTGTTTTGATATTTTCTCAATAATATCTGAGTTTATTTAATATATTATAAATACTATTATATATCATAAGCACAAGGTTTTAAATACTTAAATTAAGAAAAGAGCAGTGCAACTATGAATACATATTTTTCGAAATTAGAAATATATTTATAGTTCCTTGTTATTTGCTGATCATCTAGCAACTTTGAATAATTTTTGTGTTTGTATTTTAAATTAACACTACTGTCCTCCCCATACTATTTATCAAGAAGATGAAGCTATTATTTATATAACATAAACATAAATTATTCTGTGTAACCCTTTTTTGAATTCACCGTATATGTTAAATAGTATTTTACAACATTCCGGGATAGCAACCTATTTGCAATATCCTTTTCAATCTTACTCTAGTAAGCCTTCAAGAACAACTATGAGGGGATATACAAACACACAGGAGCTCATGGGAGATTTTTTAATATTGCCCGACTAACATTATGGCACAGGATGCTGCCTCCATCCATACAATCACTATAGAAGAATGCAACCCGGATGTTGTTGGCAGTTTTCAACTTGTGGGATAAAACATCTCAAGCACCCTCGCACTGGAATATGAGATAAACGGTAGGATAGGGAATACAGCAACTGTTATCGCTAAAAATTACAAAAGTTCCTGGTCCAATGCCAAACACACAACAAGGACTAAGCTGAATGGTTACCAGGCATGTGTACTGAGCAGACCCCTCTTTGGATGTGAGTCACGGACCATTTATAACAGTCATGAAAGAAGGCTCAAAAGCTTCCACATCAGATGCATGCGCGGCATCCTTGACATCAAATGGCAAGAGAAAGTCCCCAACACAGAGGTCCTGGCTTAAACAAGCATGAGCAGCATTCCAGCTATATTAAGCCAAAGACGCCTCCACTGGCTTTGACACGTCAAGAGAATGCAAACTGGTCGCATACCCAAAGATGTGCTATACAGCGAGCTGGCAACAGGGAAAAGGTCGGTTGGTCGGCCAAGTCTCAGATACATGGACATATGCAGGAAAGACATTAAAGTAGCCAACATTGATATACAAAACTGGGCAAACCTGGCTGAGGATAGGACCACATGGTGGGCTATAGTGAGAGAAGGATCTCTAAGAGCAGAGGAGCAATCAGGGGAAGAAGCAGTTAGAAAAAGAGCAAGGAGAAGGTCTAGGCAACACAGCCCAACTACATTCGTGTGTGTAAAATATAGAAGAACTTGCCACTTAAGGATTGGTCTCATGAGCCACACCAAGATATATTAAAGATACATTGATCGTCTTTCATTGACGGACAGATGCCACACCATACCATAACATTTTACAACATATAGTTATATATATTTTTGTTTTAATAAATTATTTTTTAACGTTACTTTTTTGTGTCAGTGTATTTTAAATGCATTTTTGTAGCTTGTGAGCGTTTGTAGATGTTTTTATTTTGTTTAATTTGTTAAAAATTTTACGGAATTCATTATATCACTAATAAATAGTAAGCTTTCGGTACTTATAAAAATTGCATCATTGTATTAACAAGGGAAATTAGATACATTTTAATATATCACAAATAAGCAAATTTATTAAAAATAGAAATACATTTACTACAAAACACATACTATCTCAGTTTTAATACATTTTAAAAAAATATTTTAAAAAATGTATCTAACTTTAAATATTTCTGGTGTTTACGGATACATTGAAATTAGCAACGCAAAAAGTCTTTATAGCTAAGCTACTCCTTTATTAAATGCAATTCATTAACCCACATCAAAATTATCTCCACGAACATAACCGCTTTATTCCACGTTAATTCCGTATGCCATTAATACTTACGACTTTTAATTGATCTTAGCGCTGCGATCTCAGTTTTAAGTAAAAGTGTCCTCATATATTAAAAAAATGAAGACATCGCCAGTCGTAAATCTATAGAAACATTAAACATGTCTAGCAAATGCCCCATGCTCATAAAACTTTGTAAGGATTTAAAATATCAAGAAGTTTTCAAAAATGTTTAGAACGTACCTGTATCGTATGACACAGCAAGTTCATTTAAATTTATTCTATTCATGTAGTTTTGATAACGTCTTTGGTTACCCTTTGTGATATATATATATATATATTTTAAATCTGTATAAGTCTTTTATCAATTTGAGAAACAAACGCACACGCACACACAAGAACCAGTCTTGCAAGTTTCCTATAACATTAGTGTAGAGTGATCCTCTACTTTCAAATACATCTTATAAATGCTCAACTCCAATAGGAAAAAAAATCAACATCCTTCAAAGGTTTTCGGTTACAAGACTCATACATAATAGAGGACACTTCATAATTCCTCTCATCAAAAAGGTTAACCATGAGTGCAAAATAATATCTGCACATTAACAACAAGGCATACTGTTTGAGTAAATAGAAAATGATTGTGAACTTTTTTTATCAGCCCTGAATAAATTTAATAATTTTGACAAAGTTTCAGAGATTCTCAAATTTCTTCATAAATGTAGCGCTAACAGAAACGCAACATTGACATTGGTGTGATGGCAAAGCCTGTAAACGCCCATCCGTCGACAGGTTTTTATCGCAGAGAGTGTGATCGAGTTTGGAAGGGATACCTCGTGGAAAGGAAGCAAAATTAATGCTTGGCTGAAATAAACGAATATTGGATAAAAAAACAATCAGTTTCAAATAAGAAGGCAATATAACGAATATCAAAACAAGTGTTGGCAAGTGATATAAGGACCTGTGGCTCAGCGCCAGGGCGTGATCGCCCACGGCTATCATACATTATTGCGGGAAGATCAAGTCACAGCTTTGCTAGTCGAAAGACTGTTATTTCACGTCCCAGTAAAGGGGAAAGTTCTGTTTTTCATTGTCATTATCGTAAAATATTCTCATTAGACTTCATGTCATTCATGCGTCAAATTTAATTTTCAATGAATTTTTTTTATGTGTATAACTATTTTCACTCCAAATATGTGAAATATCTAAATATAACATTAAACAATATTGTTTGAAGCTTACAAACTTCCAACTCATTCCAAAAATGGTGATGTAACTGATCGAATTTTGCAATTTAACCCAAAAAATAAGTTTTGTATGTTGCATTATTTCCTGAATCATATTTACCATTGCTATACTCATAGACCTGCATTGGTGATATTAACGGTCATTCAGACAAGTTCATACTTGCTTTATATATTATGACCTCTCGACGCCTGGTTTTGAATGTGCGGTCATTGGAATGGAAAATTTTAAAGGCTTAGCTTAAGGAAATTTATTTTATTTTGAAAATTTTTCTTTCTTTAGCCTTAATTCCGGGTACCACTTACAAATAGCCCATCCAAATTCAGTCACAGTTTACCACGTGACTCGTCCAACACGCCTTTACTGTTAACGCACAGAATGGTCAAATTGTAACAACGCCCCTACATTCGCCGGAGACAAGTTATCAGTGTCCTATACAAAGAGTCTACAAGTTATCCAGTAAGCCGGGGTCATTCTGGGTCGGCGAGTTTGCTGAAAGAGATTCATTAACACCACCCTACATTGTACACAGAGCGAACGTCCTGTTAATATCCGCCACACACTTGAGAGCGTTTAGCGCTAGAAACATCATGAGACTCCACGTGTTTCTGAACCCACTCATATCTCACCTGCCTGATAAAGCGTAGCTGCTTTTCACAATTGTGAGGGGTCAATCCGTACATATCGCAGCAGGGGCATCACTCAAAGAGCGGCCAGAATGTGGGATCTACCTTTTCCCTACAGAGTCATACTTGGAAAATTAAAGTGTTTTTTATAAAGAGTCAACATTTATTTTGGGCAAGGAAAGATAATGATTAAATAAGTAGTTAGGGATACATATTTATTATTATACATTTTTAAACCTTTTATAAATTTTTTAAATTTGCTCAGTAAAAATCCAGTTTTAAAATTTAACACAAATTTACCAAAATTAAAAATTAAAAAATTAAATAAATTTTTTTTAAAAAAAAGATATTTTTCTGCAAAAAATATCGAAAATAAGACTGACATTAATTTCATTATCTAAAAAAAACGTAATAAAATTAAGATCTAGAAAATACTATTATAAAATGACAATTTATTTATTGTGATTCTTAACATATGAGCTATTTCAACAGTGACATTTTTTACAAAAGGAATAAATAATCAATTTTTAATTAAATTAATTTCACTTTTATTGTGTTAGTCTATAAAAAATATATTAAAAAAACTTCTTGTCAAATCGATTATTCGCTTTAAGTCAAACATAATAAAACAAAATAACATACATACCATTAAAATAATATAGATCATTTTCCTCTGGCTGGGGTACGTATTTATTCCATCCTAATTAAAGATTTTAAACAAATTCAGAAATTTTGTCAAAGATTTAACACACATGTTTCTTTTAAAAATCCTCAAATATAATGTATATGAGTGAACTATTGAAAACAAAACTATTTATGTCAAGTCCAATTAGAAAATAATCATCAAACAAGTAATGAATCTTTTTTTAAAAAATATAAATATAGATTCATATGCGGGGATAAAAATCCTCACTTGAAAGAAAATATTGTTATAAATAATTTGTAGACTCTATATTTTTAAAATCGGGATATAGTTTAATATTTTTTTTATAAGTATTCCTTTAAAAGTCTGCTTGCATTCATTTATTTACTAGAATTATTATTGTTTTATTAAAAATCATGATTTAGTTTCATAATACAGTGTATCTGACACTACAATTTTCAATAGTTATTCACATTATTTTTTTTTAAAAATTGAATATATTTGTCGCTAGGTATAATGTAAAATCTCCAGCCCACTTATCGTTTAAGGACCATTCAGCAATCGGCCGAGTGCAATTTTCACTGGATGGCTGAAGTTCAATGGAGTAACAAAAAAGTTTCTTAATGAATAATGATTCGCATATTTCCACTTACTTTGCAAAGACATGCATATCTCTTGTATACATTTATAATGCATTTTTTCTGCTTCGAAAAGTGTGTTTTCAAGTTCTCTTTAATATTTATTTTATGATTGATTCGTGGCATTATCATAATATATTAAGAATCAATACTTTACCATTTTTAAAAAGAAAATAGCAATTTCTTTTTCGTGCATATACATGGGTGAACATAGGAATACGCATCTGAGAAATAAAAATGAATGCCTTTCAGTACCAATCTTATTCTAAACCAAAATAATATGGACATTTGTTGTCACTAGTTTTAAAATTATTTTTGGTATACCTATAACAATTATATTTGTAGACCCTTACTTCTTTATTTGTGCCTTACATGTATTACATATAAAATTCAATCAGAGAGCCATATTAATGGTACAGTTTGCTTATTTCATACAAATCATAGTCCATCCACCACTCGTGAAAGCTTAGCCGACTCACTTTTTAAAACACGCATTTTTTTTATTTCACAACTGAATCGTCTGTCTCTTATTACAGGTTCGATATTGATGCAAATTTATTTTCATTTTAATTATGTCGTAGTGCTCAATGCTCTGCTGTCTCATCTTATCTATTAATCACGATTCTGTACAAAAGATTATTGCATTTTTCGCTTATCCATACTTTTTCTTATTTTTAAATTTATAAAAGTTGTAAATGTTTATATTCAGTTTATTTTCCTGGTTCAATCAGGTAAAAGCTACACGCCCGAATTTCAGACATGAAGAACGAGAATTTGTATGTGTTCGTACTTGCATAGGTAGAAAGAGAAGTCTTTTGATCCCTATGTCTATCTTAGGGTTGTATTAGAATATCTGTTTGAAGTGATTCCAAATTAATTTAATGGTGTATGCGTTATTACTAGTTAGGTCTTTATTCTTGTTTTTTTTCAGTTATTCTAGGTTTCAAGATTTACATAAGGTTTTAAACTCATCAAATTTAATTCTTATAGGTATAGCAAGCAAACTCTTTCAAAGAGAGTACACATACAAAGATAACAATGTTTTCAAGTCCCGGAATCTCATTAAGTAATGCACAATGAACATTTAAAATGAGAAGTTTCATTTTCTTCTGTTTGCTGTTGTTAAAAAACATAATTATCTAACGAGTAATAGTAAGATGAAAGGCTACTGTGCTAGTGCTGAATCCAGCCAAAATCTTGCAAAAATGGACCGGAGCCGGATTTGTAATATTTGCCGAATTCTGGATTTTCGGGACCGGAACCCAAATCTTACACACACCCTAGAAATACTTTTTTTAAAGTAATCTTCTTTTGCTGTTTGTGTTGTTCTGAAAATTTACATCAACATAACACTTTAATTATTTAAATGCATATATTAAAAGTTTTTTTTTAAAAATAAAAATTACTAAATCAACCTCTCTCTCTCTCTCTCTCTGTATACTATATATATATAAAGTAGAAGTCCGATAATCCAGCACGTTCGGGACCGGCTCGGTGCCGGACTACCGAAAATTCTGGTCCATCGGACGGTGCCCCTTCTTTTTAGTTTAGGCTTAGCCGTAAAACAAATGTACTTTGTGTTTTTAAATACATACACACATAAATGGTAATAATAAGAACAATTAGGTTAATATTTAAACTACTAAAAGGGTATGGAAATACAACAAAGTTTATTTTACAGCCAATTTTTGCCAGTATTTGGAATAGCCTGTTGCGACTGACGAATTCGAAGGCTTTTGTAAGGTCACACAAATGCAATGTATAGTGGCATCTGATGGTCTCTGCATTTTTCCTGGAGCTGTCGTATGGAGAACACCATGTCATTGGTAGACCGACCGGACCGGAAACCACACTGAAATTCTGGATAGACACGGGATGCTAGGCTCTGTAAACGTGTTAGTATAACACGGGCAAAGGCCTTTTACTACAATACTAAGAAGTGAAATGTGCGATAATTATTGCTATCCCACCAATCAACTTTGTTTTTATATAGTGTCACTCTATTTGCATTCTTTAGGTCTTGGTAAATGTAGCCCTGTTTCCAGCAGAGGGACAGAATCTTGTGCAATGGTTGGAGTAAAGCTGTCTTGACACTCTTTACAAAATCTGGTGGTATTCCATCATTCCCAGGCGCTTTTCCTCAAGCTAGGCTGTCAATTGCTTTGCTCAGCTCTTCCTGCGTGGGCACGACATCAAGTTATTCCAAGAGTGGCATATCTGGGATGTCATGTAGAGCGATGCTGGAGACTGGTAACAATGCCAGATAATGCTCAACCCACCGTTTCAGCTGCGCTGCCTGGTCTTGAATAATTTCTCCAGTTTTGGACTTAAGAGGAGCAACTTTGGACGTCAAGTGGCCAGTCGCCTTTTTGATGTTTTCGTACATGACTTTTGCATTACCAATGTCTGCAGCTGATTGTATACTGGAACAGAGTTTAAGCCAGTAGGTATTGACACCCTTACGTACAACCTTTTGGGCTAGTGGCTTGGCTGTTTTTAAGGCATGCAACCTGTCGGGTGTAGGCTTTTCCTTGTAAGCCATAAGAGCTTTTCTTTTTAGCTCCAGTGACAGGTTTAATCTCGTCCCAATGTTCATCAAACCAGTTCATGTTTCTTGTTAGATTTTGTGCCAAAGGCATGTAATGCGGATTTATAGATTGTGTCTCTCAGATGTGTCCATTCGGAGTCAATGGTGACGCATTGAGTCATCTTTGAGAGACTTTCTTTCACCTTGTCTGTGAACAGCTACGCTATCGCAGGGTCTTTTATGCTGGATGTATTGATGCGTGGAATTCCGCTTTTCTTGGTTTGTTACGTGATTTTTCTCATTATTAGTACTTTGCTGGCGACAAGGGAGAGATCCATGTCACAGTCGGGACTTTGATATCTGCGAGTGAGTAGCACATTAGCTAGTTGTGCACGCATGGTGAAAATGAGGTCCAGCTGGTGCCATTGGTGGGATCAAGGATGTCTCCAAGATACTTGATGTATATCCATGCACTTGAAGAATGTGTTGGTCAACAATTCCAGAAGCCTCTGTTAATTTTAATTTAATTTTCCTATTCCAAAGAGTCCAAGGCAGGTGGGCCAGGCTTCGTTGTCGTTCCCCACTCAACCATTGATATCTCCTAGGTGATACATTGACTTGTCTTTGTGGCTGCTGGCTAATGCCTGGTCTAACGCTCCATAGGACTGGTCTGTCTTTTCCGGATTTAAATAGAGTGTTGGGGCATACTCACTAAGAATGTTTGCTGGGTCCGCAGCCGTTCTGCTTCTTAGAATGCGGATCCTCTCTGTGCCTGATGACGGAAGTTCAATGAATGGTAGAAGAGTGTTCTTAACAGCGAAACCTACACCATGCTGTCTAGGCTCGTCTTTAGGTCTGCCTTGATAGAAGAAGTTGTTATTGGCCTGTTTGAGTGAATCGCTGTCTGAGAGCCTGGTCTTCTAAAGGCAGGCGATGTCAATCTTTAGCCTTTTAAGTTCTCTATCGATTATTCCTGTCTTCCGTGTGACCTTTATGGACTGCAGATAATCGGTGATTCCGGGACACATAGTCCTCACGTTCCACCTAGTGATTCGAAGAGCTGGGGTCTTCTTTTTCTTTATTGTATTTCTTCGTGCAGGGCTTAGTGGCCCCCTTGTTGAATTGTACTCTATTTTCCACGCACCCAGTGGAGAAGGCAGGTCACGATGTGATAGCAACTATTTGACTGGGGGCTGTCCAGTTTTAGGTGAACGGTAGCTGTCCAATGAGACACTGGTAGTCTCTCCCACCGACGGAAGCAATCCCTGGTGCTAGCTCTTCAATTTAGCTATGGCTTATAACTGGTAACTGCTGCTTCCCGTGTCCTCTCCAGGGGTGATACACGCCTGGGCGGGTATTATGGAGAATGAGCAGCTGCCCATACAGCATATCCCCCTCTCCAAGTCGATGGTGTAACCAAGGGAAATATGTGACATTCTCATCGGAGGGTTGAGTCCTTTCAGACTCTTATAACCCGGCCGACAATACCAACGGCGAGCCTCAACATAAGGGCGTCGCCATGGAGATATTCTTCCGCAGTGCAATGGCTGCCTGACCTCACCGCGTCCCCTATTGCCGCAGAACTATCGGTCAGCAGGTGTGCCACTGTCTCCTCTGCCATACCACATAAACGGCAGCCGGGTTCCCTGTTTTTGTCTAGCCTGTGAAAGTAACTGTTTGTTGGACAGTGTCCAATCCTCATCTGAGTGATGAGGGACTGGCAGCTACGAGGCAGTTTTCACCAGGGATCTCGCTTGCGCGGTCGCGGCATTTTATCGTAAAGCGTTCGTGCCGTGTCACCATTTTCCCAACCTTTTAGCCATTTTCCCGTGAAATGGTCTTTTAGCCACAATTTTACCCCCAACTGGGTCATTGGGCGTTCGATTTGGGGCTGGGCAGCACCCTGTTGTGCCAGGAAGTTTGCCTTTTCTTGCTGTGGTATCTTTGCGTGGCCTATAATGTACTGCAGGACAACCATGCCCCCGCGAGATCTAATGTAGTTAACGATCTCTAGTACAGCATCGACAGTTTTCATCTCCATAGAGCTCCGACTCAAGAGTTCCAAGGAGGATCTCGAGTCCGTGAAGACTACGACTGTTGGAAAACTCTTTCGTCTACATAGGCGAAGGTGCACTTCTTTCACACCCTTGTGGATTGCCTCTAGTTCAGCATCCCCGCTTGAATCTAGTCTTTAACACAAGCCAGACAGTTCAGTTACTGCTGGACCTCCAGCAGGGTATTCAATTAGTGCACCGTACCCACTTCGTCCATCTGTGAAGCATGAGCCGTCTGCATAGACTCTTACTACGCCTGTACCGTAGGCTTCAATAGTCCTTGGTGCTTCTTCGTGCTGAAGCTCAACTGGACTATTTTTCCCCACCGCGGCATTTGCCAGTGACAAACGTAGATCGGGCGGAGAGTAGCTTTCGTGAGGTCCCCTCGCCGGGATCATGGAAATTTTTTCCCTGCTTTTGGGTAATTTAACTGAAACCTCGAGCTCGTTGACCACATCCATAAAGGAGGGTCGTTTCAGTCGTGTGCGTTTTACCCATCTGTCTTGCATCTGAAAACAGGGTTCGTTACGATCCATTCTACGGTATCTTTCCACCGTAGTTAGTATTGCTTTCCCTCGCCGTACTTTGAGCGGTTCCACATTTGCCAAGATTTCTACCGCGGCGTTGGGTGTAGTACGTAACGCCCCACAAACCAGTCTTAGAGCTTGGTTTTGGACTCTATCCAGGTCCTCGAGCGCTGTTCTGCTCGCAAAGGCCTGGATGGGGAAATACATGCGTCGATTCATCTTGGCTGCCATTGGCGTCTCAGTAGCTTCCTGTATGTGCGTAAGTCTTATGCATAAACCGCCTGTAGGTGATCCATTTCCTGATTTTCTTTCAGGGTTTAATCCCTTAGCCTTTCCCGCAAGGCATGTATAGCCGGAAGGCAGCGGAGGATGTGTAGTCGGGTTTTTCTTTCTTCTAGATGAACTACCAGCCAAGGTTTTAAGGAGCATCATCTACCTGTAGGAGTGTTAGCACCAGGATTCGAACCCATGACCAATTTTTATTTTATTGTTTAGAATTTTGGTGCCGCATGATTTGTATAGTACCAGCAGACAAATGTTTCAAGGACGAAAAAGTATTAAATATGTTAAAATATTATCTTTCTATATCGAAACAAGTCTTCTTTGTTCAATGTAGTACATATTATTTAAATATTTACAATATTTTGGTCATGTTAATCGATTTATATATTTAAGAAAACTTTAACACTTTCAGTTACAAACACACAACTCACTCTAAATACATATGGACCTTATTAAATGCTAGTATATTTAAGAGTAAGTGCTTATGCAAGGCAAAATGATTTCAATAGGACATTTCTACTAGAATAATAATATGGATTTGTATATTAGAAAGTGTAATCTAGCTCGTTACCGATAAATACACTGCATGCTCGCAACT
>MUZC01000645.1:683065-697228 GCA_002072015.1 Radix auricularia | reverse complement strand
TCAGACAAATGTTTTATTCATCTATAACCCAGTCGGCATACAGTCTAATTCCTTATTCATAAAAAAGCTTTTGTACTTGTATACATGTAATTGCCAGATATTTTAAAAGAAATACAGTTTTCCCATAAGTTATACAAACCATTAAAGTACATGTTATCCTATATGACTTTTCAAATCGACATAACTTGCATTTATGATTCCAAATTTTATTAAA
This sequence comes from Radix auricularia, assembly GCA_002072015.1. NCBI lineage: Eukaryota > Metazoa > Mollusca > Gastropoda > Lymnaeidae > Radix > Radix auricularia. The sequence continues at coordinate 697,014 of MUZC01000645.1, read as the reverse complement.
TTTTTAAAAAATGGACATATTGATTAAAATTGAATTTATTTTTTTAAGAAACTCAATTTCAGAAAGGAAAAATCCTATTCCACGTTGTAATTTCTACAAAGAATTTAAACATAAATAAAGGATCTGTTGAGATTAATTTTAGAAAATCAATAAAGTAACCAATTGTCCATATTTTATTTGAAATATGAAAATCAATCCCGCATTTTAATGTTTTGTGAAAGTTTCACACTCATTCTCTCCTCTGGTCTCTTTTTTTTAAAGAAAAAATATATTTTATAGTATATTTTATTGACGCTAATTCTACACACAAAAAGTTTGCGTCCAAAGCTTATCCGTGGTTATCTGTTATTCCTTCATTCTTAATAGAGCTTTATATGTTGATAAAGTGTTGGTTTTTATTGTTTCTTCCTGCAAACCGTTTCAATTCCCTAATTCCAGATGGTAAGAAAGAGAATTTGTATATGTTTATTATTGCATATTATATAAGAAAGTTTTTTTTTTATATATCTGTATATCTGAGAGTTGCATAAAGTTATCTTTGTGTTGTATTTCTAAATTATAATTCATAGCGCTCTGTCGTATAACTACGTTTCTCTTTATACTTCTATCCTCTAGTGAGAGCTCATTTTGTGTTTTGAAACCTTTGAAATTCTGACTATTTTTTTAATCTTATATTTGTCCTTTCTTTAATATGCCATTTTGTTCCTCACTTATATAAAATATCAAGTACACAAACTAATAATGTTATAAAACAATTATTTTTTTACTTCATTATTAAAATTGTAAGTCCTGTACTAACGAAAGCTGCATTTCATTTCTGTTTACGGGCTTGAAAAAGTCGTCAAAATCCTGCTAAGTTGTCTAAATGTATGTCATGAGATGTGCGTATAAATTAAATGAATTCCTTATGAAAAAATATAATTGTGAAAAGAGTCTTTACATTAATAAGCTGATTTATAAAACAAATGAAATATAATGTTAATGTGTCTTCTATCTAGCCACGAAGACGAGACTAAATCTTTTTTTTATCAAATATTCAAACGTGTCAAACAAAGTTTGTTCTGGCTCTAAAACATTTCAGCACTATAGTGTCCGTTATTCTGTTTGCATTTAAATGATTCAATACATGAGTAGTCTTTCTGATCAGTAAGCACTAAAAGCCTATGGCTTACGGTTCCGACGCAAGAAATCTTCGATTTCCAATAAGCACTAAACGCTAGATCAGGTCAACGCTATGTAATGCTATGCACATTTTGCAATGGCTATACAATTTTTTTCCTAACATATGGTGGCATACCATACATGTATACACCTGTACACAAACTAAAACACAAAATATTCAGGCCTATACACAAAGTTGCCGCTAAATTGCAATCATTAGATGAATATTCAAGTAACTGAATTAAGGCCTAAAAAGTTTAATGGCATACTTATCACGATAGCACACCTTCTAAACGCCTCATCAACAATCAAGGAGTTAGTTAATTCTTTTTTTTTTCAATAGGAGGATCCGAGCAAAATCAGAATACATAACCAGAATTGGTATCAGCAGCGAAAGTAAAAAAAAAATGTATTAAGATTTGAATTAATGTTCACATTTTTTATCAATTATGAAACACTGTTGAATTACTTTCATACGATACATAAAAGATAATAATATAAATAATCTTTATATATGACTTCGTTTATGTACATACGCTGGCATGTCTCTGATTATTCATTTTATTTTTAATATAGTTTTATTCATTTATTTTGTGTTGCTTGTTTATGAGTTTACAAAATATTATAAGAAACCAACAAATTATAAATATTTATTTTCAAAATTTAAATAAACCAATGAGCGGTATTTGGCACTTCAAAAATAAAATTGTCAATAACCTACATGGATGTGTTAAAAAAGTCCAAGTTTCACAGCACATAGAAAAAATAATTTTAAAAAGTCATACATTTTTTTAAATAAAAAGGGCCCGACTAAAATAAAATTTTAATTTAAGATGTAATTATTTTATGGCTATTGTAATCAAGCTATAGAATCTATTTCTCAAAATCAGGTAAAAATTAATTTTGAAATATGATTATAAAAGTGCAGTAAAAGAAAGACATATGATTCCAACTGCCTCGAAAGAATTAACATTAGGAATTCGGTGACGGTATATTATTGTTAGAATGTGTGCCATTCCTCTAAATTGGTATAATAGAAATCGTCTTTTTGCGATCACAGTGAAAACAATAAAGCAGCATATAAACTCAACATTTTGGACTTGATTGATTAGCTAATAAACTAAGACTTAGTACTACGAGAACATCATGTGAAAAGTAGAACAAGCGTTTGACCTCAAATTCAAAATGAGCTTTTTTCAATTCTTTGGAGGTAAAGTTCGCCTTTTTTCATCTGTCTGAAGAAGATACCACAAATTACTCCATATCATTTAATGGCTCTCCATGTATGTCGAAAAGGATTAAGCACGTTCCCTTGTGTTATGAGTAAATATTTAAAGCTAGAAAGAAGACGTGATGACGTGAAGCAATTTTAGTAGATTTCTAAATCCCCTTCCCCTCATGGTTACAATTCGTAAAAAAATAATAATTAGAAACCCTCTAATATGACGTCACAAGGCCTCCCCTAAAGAATTTTTTTCTATTCTAAAATTAACTTTATGTTCGTTTAGTATGTTATTAAATTGGCTGCAATCTCATTTGTAATACGTGTAATTCTATGTTAAAAGTCCTAAAATAAATCTACATTTTCTTCACTTATTTTGAACCAACGACAAGTGGAAAATATTGGCTATAGAAAACTTTAATGGAAAACTAAGAATTCTAACTGTGTTTGTCATTGTCGCTTTGCGTCACGGTCTGTCACTACTGTCAGATCTTTTAAGTAAAGCTATTTATGCACCGTCAGCTTATAAAACCGGTCTATAGTAGTTGACAAATTCACGGATTAGTATCTTAGCATTTACATATCCATTCCTTCTCCCTGCAAAATTTATTTATAGCTGCACGTCTTTGTTGGTCCGAAATTTCCATGAAGAAATGGTATTTTATAATCGACAGACGTACATAGTTTGTAGAAAACATTTATTTAATTGTTTTTTAATTTATATATTTTAAAAAATGTATAACAATATATTGTTTCCGAGTATACTTTGTGCTTTTGCATTTTTAATATATTCATTTGTTTTCTTTTTGAAACTTTAAATCTGAGTCAACATGAACCAATCCAAACATTTTGTGATGTATACACGAATCTTACAACAAAGATGATGTTATGCTACGGTTCTTATAAAGTATTTTAATGGGGTAGCAAGCATTTGTTTTTTAAAGATCGTTTTACCAGGCAAATATTAAACAGGTATATTGCTAGATCTCTTGGGGCTCTAAGTATTGATTATATAGTGTTATTCCTCTGGATCTTACCAATTTTAAAGATTTTAAAATCAATGATGTATATTTAATGTATATGGTACTATGATTGAATATATTCCTTTTAAATACTACAGATCGTGACAAGAGGTATAGCTAGGAATTGGTAGGACGCGGGGCGGGGCTCGGGGGCTTGGCCTCTTAAAGTGGCCTTTCATACTCCTTTAGAGAACCAATTATCATGTAATGATGTCACAAAATATTTTCTCCTAGTAATCAGCATGGACAATTTAGGTAAAGTGTATTATAAATATAATGTAAAGGGGAAACATTTGAGAGATAGCTGAGGACAGAGGAGCAAATACCTAAGATGACCTTTTTTTAGGGGTGGCTAATTTCTCTTCATTTATGTGTGTATGTGTATACGAATGAACTTTATTTTTTTTTAAAGCGTAGGTTTTTTCAAACTAAAAAAAAAAAAAGAAATTGATAAAAGAAAATAGAATATGTCCTAAAATATGTGAAGTATCTACTGCCAAAATTTCTAACTACATATTGGATACAAATTCTTCTGACACCAAAACTATTGAACTGAAATACGAAGAGGCTGGAGTAGTATGAAAACGTAACTGATTTGCTTGTAACTAAACATATATTTATTAATATTTTTTTGGGTGGGGGGGGCTGGCGACACATTTTTCGTTGTTAATTAGATTCTAAAAATGGAAACGTCAAAATAAAGTTTCATTTAAAAAATTTTTTTTTTTTTTAATTTATTTAAAATCAAATTATTAAAATAAAACACAAAGACTAATTAATGTACTTATTGAACGGAAATGACTTTATCTTGATTTTTTTCTAATGCCAAAACTTCATACTCTATTATGGATTATTGAATTCTGATACATATATATTTTTTACTAATTTTTTTTTTTTTAAAACTTAAAACCTGAGTCAACATGAACCAATCTAACCACGGCGTAATTTACACACTAATCTTACATTTAAATCTTGATTTGTAAATAAATTGTTCCAGATAAATGGTATAGAAATTTAAAAGTCATAAAGACGAAATGACGTGTAATCAGTTTTTTGCCTCTCTTCATCAGTCGGTAACTCCTTAGCTCAGCGATAGCTTAATAAACACCATTTTTAAAAGTTTACGATACATTTCTGCATTCGCCATTCCATATGAATATGGCGAGATGAGGGCTTTGAGTCGGAGTGAATATTATACATAGCTGTTTTGTTAGTGAAGTTATAGCTATATTTTTTTTAAAAAAATATTTTGCTAAATAATTACATAATTTGGTCCAGAATGAAAAGCTAACAGGATAAGAAGTATAAGTATACACTTTTGTTAACAAACAATACACAACTTGAAATTGCTTATTTTTTCAGCACGTTAAAAAAAGAGTACAGAACCAGGTAATTTTTAAAAAAAAAGGATAATTCTCTTTCTTTTGTTATGTTTCCAATTCATGTTTGTCACTTAAGATATTCTAACATGTTTAACATTTTTGATAATTTGTTTTGGTTTTATTTTTAATCATTTGCTTCAAGAGTTCATATATATAAATAGTTGATCCTTAACTTGTCCTCCCTTGTGAAATACCTCATTTTCCATTTAGAATAGACAACACTTGAATGCAATTAGATGACATTTGTATTTTTTTTTAAAAACAACCTTTAGCTAACTTTTATTTTTTTAGCCCTTTTCAATTCCATTAATATATTTTTTCATGTTAGCGTATTTCCTAATAATAGACAGACAAAACGTCAAACTCATACATCTTTAATGAGCAACGGTATTCGAATCCCGGAAGCTAAACAAATAGTATTTGGCCGCCAACGGAAGAATAAATTATTTTACCTAATAATTACACGTTATTATTTCATAGATCGAAGGCAAATGATTGTAACACTTTTTGACGGCACCATTTGAAAAGAAACAGACGTATTAGCGAAGATCGGAATACTGCTTATAGTCAGCGGATAATTGTAAAATCAATTTTGAACTGGTCCACAGCGATAAAAAGTTTTGGGGACTAATGTACTTGAGAAAATATAGAAAATGAAGCTTAGTTATGCAATACGTTTTCAAGTCGCACATTTTTAATTTTCTAAACACATTCGAGCACTAATTGACACAAACAAATTACAAAATGACAATATACTTACACTTATAACACTCAACGACTTACCAAAATAAAATTCCCAACCAGAAGTTGACAAAGATGATGTTATGTTACGGTTCTTATGAAGTACTTTAATGTGATAGCAAGCATTTGCTTTTTAAAGATCATTAAACAGTTGAAAAAATACGATGTTGTGATCCTTCATTTGTCCTCACCTGTGAAATACCACATTATCCATTTAGAATAGACAACTCTTGCATGCAATTAAATGACATATATATATTTTAATTTCAAGAAAGAAATGTTTTAACGAATTTTTTTTAGCCCTTTTAATTTCTTCAATATATTTTTGTTCATGTTTATGTAATCCCTGTAACTAAACTGAACACATATTCTTTGGGCCTGAGATCTACCCTCTTAAGGCCTTGGCTATTACTTGGGCAATCTGCTCCATCTGTTGGGCAGTGCCCTACAACATTGTCTGAACGTAGGACTCCCCTGCCCCCCTATCCTCCCCGGCTATGTCAAGCACGGGACATGACGTCAACAAGTGTATGATCGTCTCAGAGGTTTGGCTGCAATGGCGGCAGTTGGGGTCCATGTTGTGATCCAGCCTGTTAAAATAAGATTTGGTTGGGTATTGCTCGGTGCGCATTTGGGTAACTAAACTTTGTTCCCTTCGTTTTAGACCCCACCACTGGTCTGATCTGCTAGGCCTGGGCATGCTAGCGAACACCCCGCTGGCTGTATCTCCATCTTCCCACTCCTGGTACCACTTTTCCCTGAAGTGGTCCATTAGCCACGTCTTTGCCCCAAGATATGTGACTGGGACATCTGGTTGGGGTTGGGCTGCTCCAGCTTTTGCCAGCGAGTCTGCTATTTTATTACCTTCTACATTCTCGTGGCTAGGGATCCATTGAATTGTGACCCTGCAACCAAGCCTCTCGAGTCTTCCCACGTCCTCCAAGATGGCATCGACTAGGTGGGTGCTACGTTTCTCAGATAGCAGGACTTCGAGCGCCGATCTCGAGTCAGAAAACAAGATCGTGTCGTAACCCACTAGTCCCGACCCTTGCAGTTTCAGGTGCACACTTTCCAGGGCCCTGTGAATAGCTTCAAGCTCCGCGTCGTATTTCGATGCTGTGGTCCCACAGGGTCCTGAAAGTTCCTCTTTTGGTGGCCCTCCTATTGGGTATATGATGAGCGCTTTATATCCTGCAGTTCTTTCTGTCCGGCTGGCAGACCCATCCGTGAACACTTAAACTGGGGTTTCCGCGAACCCTCCGATTGTCTCAAGGGCAGCCACTTTCTGTACATATTCAGGGCTGCGCTTCGTTACTGTCGTGTCAGTCATTGACAAATGTATTGTGGGACGTGTCATTTCCGCATGGGGCAGTTTTATTGGGACGCTAATTATTCTATGTCTATTACGTGGGGCTTGAACCGTCCTATCAAGCTCTAGTACTTGATGCATGAACGAGGACCATTTCAACTTCCCACGTCCGTCCCAATTATGCAGCATTTGGCAGCAGGGGTCCCTCGTGTCCAGACTGCGATACCTTTCTGCAGTAGTAATGATCGCCTTGTCCCGACGTATCTCAAGTGGTTCTACATTTGCACTGACCTCCATGGCAGCTGTGGGTCTAGTTCTGTACGCGCCACAAATGAACCTCAGGGCCTGGTTCTGGATTCGGCCCAGTTTTTCCAATGCCGTTTTGCTGGCAAATGCTTGGACCGGCATACTATAGTCCATCATAGAACTCACACTTCCCAGATATAGAGCTCTGAGAGTGCTTGTTCCAACGCCCCAGTTTCTACAATCGTTGTAACGAGTCAGACGAAAAGTTGAACTCTTAAATTGTTAATGAGCATATGGCTTGCAAAGTTTACTTCCGTACCAGACAAGTGTAGTTAAATAATTACATTGAACTTTGAAATGCAAATGAACAACTGGTAATATTAATATCTTTAAGTAAAAATTTAGAACATGAAAGAAACTTATAGTTATGTCTAGTAAACGTTAATCATTGTTGTGTTAGATGTATGTTTTTAGGCATTTTCTAAGGTTAGCTCATTCACCCTCAAGGAGTGGGATGAAAGTCAATTTGTAATACCATCAATTGATAACCAAACATATATCTGTGCCAGATATTGATCGCACCATTACCAAAGATATCAACAAAACGTTAACAGCTCTAATAATGCTCGATAGGCTAATACAATACGAACCATTAAAGTAAAAAACAAAAACAAACAACAACCAAAAAATACCAACAAAAAAAAAAATAAATAAAAATACTACAGTTAAATACTTGATGTAAAAAGAGCCGTCAATAGTTTTGTGTCTGCAACTGCAAATGTTGGATAGTTTTGTGAGCTACGCCACATTGATAGTATGGCATTTCGTCCAAGGCTCTAATAAATAATAACATACTAAATCATATATCTCAAATGATAAAATGGCGTCAAATAAGTAGATCAAAAGTGATAGTATTGCTAATCAGAAAGGTATCCTATTGGGATGTATACAAACAAAATGAAACACTTTTTCTAATGGGCTTTAGTAAAAAGAATTTTGAACGGATATTTTAACATCAATGACAGCTATGTTTCACAGAATCTTAATTGGCATGACATCGCAAATGAATCATAAGTGGGGAAGGGATTTCTATTAAAAAAGGGATTACTTTATGCAATGGAAAAATACTGAACTATTTGATCCTAATAAAGTATTTTTATTTTATAGGAAATACTGATTTTTTTAACGAAAGTAATCCCATTACACAACTGTATTATAATGGGTTTTATATGCTCAAAGAAATGTGGATCATCTGCGGGGAAAAGGATTAGACCAAAAAGTTCATCCCATTTTTGTTCGGGGACATAATAGGTGTGGTACGAAATGGGATCTCTAATATTTCCCGTATGACGCCGTGTACATTAGCTAGTAAGTCAATAAAAATGCAATGTGGGCAGAAATTCCTTTAAAAAGTACCTAACTTATATAGGTCCACACACCCATTATTTACTTTTTTTAGCAACATGTAAGTTGATTAAATGTTTAATTTTACTATGATAATACGATTTCGCAATTTAAAACTGAAAATTATTAATTAAAGTGTGTATACTTTTTTATTTAAGCAAGTGTACCCTTCAAATGTAGATGCGTAAGTAAATATTATTTATACTGAAATTTTATTTATTACAAGATTTTCTGATTAACGTTAATGTGCAATAACGTATAATAAAAGAGTAACAAACATGCTAGAATATTTTTTTAGCTTTATTTTTATTGGAAGTATAACTCTTTTACATTTTGTATTACTTTATTCATATTTTTGTGTTAGTAAACTTAATAATTATTTCTCGGGCACAAAAACTATGTCGTCATTGTTTTCTCTCTTATATAAATTTAGTTTTTAACAGTTCACTTACCTTCAAATACACAAGTGTCCACGGCTGAGCCATCATACAGACACATAATTGCAGGATAAAAATAAAACTTGGAAATATTCAATTAGAAATGGAAGTGGACTTGAATTTCGCCACCGTTTATGTGATAATTATATAGATGTCCTGCCATATTTAAAATGTCTATTTTAGTCATATTTTAATATATAGTTTTGGCTACAATTTCTTTCAAAACTGTGGTTTTGCTTGAGAATGAGACAACGTGTATAGATAACACATCAAATAAGACAAAACTTCTAAAAGAAAAATGCCTTTTTGAAAACAGTAACTACCCTAATTCTTGTCTAGATTTAAACAAAAGAGTGATTAATTGGTTCGAACAAACTTTTTACTGTCCACCAGGGTTTTACATAAAAATTAATCACACATATCTACATGCAATAGGGTGTGACCAGTACACAAACTGTGAAGAAGGTGAAATAGTTGTAAAGCAATGCGGAGGAATTTTTGACACAATATGTTCTAAATTTGTTTGTGTAAGTAATAATGTGGATAAAATAACAAATTACTTTAATTTCATTGTGTGTACAACATCACTTGTAATGTTAGTCATTTGCAGTTAACGAATAAGTAAATTCTAAGACGCAAATTAAGGTTTTAAAATTCATTTTTAAAAAAAAAAGTATGTTATTAGTATATAGATATCTATTTGATTTCAATCACAGGATTTATTATTTCACCTTATTAGAGATATTAATTGTGCATTTCATTGCAGAAAGGTTTTTTCTGTTACAATATTGCTATTCATACATTGTTGCTTTATTTTAAATCTAGAAATATTTACAAATGGTAAATTCTTAAAAAATGCACTGTTATAAATTCACTGTGAGGTTAATGATTATTTTCTATTTACCGGATGTATTAAACAAAAAACAATGTGACGACGGTCACTGTGAGCCTGGACAATATTTGGACAAAGATAAGAGCAAATGTTTACTATGTCCTGATGGAACGTTCATGGATCTAAGCCGTCACGCATGTTTAAGTTGTTATACATGTTATGCCCCTTCAAAAACTGAAAATGAGATTAAATTGAAACCATGCACAAGAAAGAACAATACAGTTGGTGGCTGTAAGCCTGGTTACTTTTTAGTGCCAGAGTTTGGTCATGACTCACCATTTAGATGTGAACGATGTAGCCAGTGTAAAGAAGGCGAGATGATAATAAAGAAGTGCTCAAACAGTAGTGATACCAATTGTGGTCCTCCAAGATATACAGATAAATGCGACGGTATTTCACCAAAATGTGATTGTCCTAGATCTGGTTGGTTATATGCTTGTTTGACATTGCAAATAGTTCAAATAGTTTTGTTTATATCATTTTTTGTATACTTTTTGAGACACAGAAGAAACTAATCTGGGTTTTGAAGGTGCAAAAAGAAATACATTACCAAAATTAAAATCTATATAAATTAGTTTATGTTTTAATTCAAATTTTAAAATAAAATTTAGATGATTAAAAATGCTTAGACTTTTTAACACACACGAACGCATCACACAGACACACACATACACACACACACACACACACACACACACACACACACACACACACACACACACTCACATATATATAAATGTAGCCGAGTTGTTAGCTATTGCACAATTAAAACAGCATGTAAATGAAATGCAGGTCATGAGAACTATAGTCAAAGGTCGAAACATAGACATATGTATCAGTAATGAAACTTAAAGCTAGCAGGATACACAATATACAGTTTTACTACTGCCTATGCCCTATTCTACCTAGGTGCCCGATGCCTCTCGTCATTTTCTCATCCAATCCAGCTTCCTTCTCCCTTGTATAGTCGGTGGACCGGGAGATGTTGGTTCCGGTCAAGTAGTATTGTCATATACTCTAGCCGGTTAAGTACAATTGCGGTCATTGTTTAGAGGTCCGATAAATTTCACTGCCACTGGAGCCCTTTATTCTGGCACCTAAATACAAGAACATTGTGCTGTGCTGAAAATATCCTTCCTGAAATTTAGTCGGTCTACTCACCAAGTCTTAGCCTACGCTCTTCAACAGACACACGCATTCCCTATGTTTCTAAGACACGATCTAAAACATTTGACAAAAGTTCATTCTCTTTTTAGTGAAGCCAAACAATAGAATTCTCTAACAATTCACATCCGTAGTATTTCAACAAATAAAGCCTTCAAGACTAAACTTAAGTCACAACTTTTCAAATATTATTTTCAAAGTAATGAAACTACATTTAAAAAAAGATAGTATGTAATTGATTTTAAACGTATTGTCATTTATGTGAATAGTATGATATAAATGTTTATTTTAAAAATCTATGTATGTTCTTATCTCCATGTGATGCGCTGTGAGCACGTCTCCTTGCTGGGATGCAGTGGTATATAAATTATCAATGTATTATTATAATTATAATTATTATTTAATTAAACTTAAATCGTCGGAATAATAGAAAAATTTTTGATATTGCACAAGATCCACGACTTATTGAACACCATAGCAAACTCTCCCTACAACACTGATCACGTGGCACACAATACACACTCAGTACAACACTGTTCGCTTGGTACTTACTATACACTCATTAAAACACTTTTCGCTTGGTACATACTACACCCTAAGTACAACACTTATTCGCTTAGTATATACTAAACACTCAGTACAAAACGTTTCCCTAGGTACACACTACACACTAAGTAAAAAAAAACTCTTCGCTAGGTATACACTACACAATCAGTAAGACACTGTTCACATTGTTTACACTGCACATTTCGTTTATTTAATTTTTAGCGAGATGTCGAATGCGCTATTGCACCCGTTTTGTCCGTCCGTCTGTCATCACCCTTGATCACAGCATCCATAAGTCCTAGACCCATGATGTATATATGTTTTTTGTATGTCCTGACCTGCCATTTGTGCATCAACACTCAGTTACTCAATCAGTTAAAAAAAAACGTTAAAACTACCAAAAAAGATTTCGAATCGAGAGGTAACACTAGCGCAGGGAACGGCCGCCATTGCCGGAAGTTGAATACACAAATTGTCAAGCATTGAAGAGTGGTGCGAATGGGTGCAAAAGAATTAGTTGTTTTTTTTAGTTGACGTCATTAGAATATGTGTAAAAGTTTAGAGAGTTTTACGTCATCATTTGTGGTGACTTGTAGTTAGATTAAAGAGAAAATATTTTTTTTTTAATGTAAAGAAATGACTTTTATTACTTTTAAATTTTAAAAAATGTCAGGTATATTCAGTACATAAGAAAATTCATAAAAATATGTCTAAAAACTAAACACAATCACTGATAACTACATAATGCTGATATCTAACATAAGTACTGATACATAATACGAAAATACGCTAACACGTCCTGAATTCCAATAGGGATCAGGCTTAACATGATTTTTTGTAAATGTTCACTTTTGACGTTGACAATATCACAGACTGTCATTGTAGATACCAATATGTTGTATGATAAATATTTTAATAAATAGTAATACATACTAAATTAAAGTTATAAAATACACAACCTTAGCTCTTATATTTTAATAAGGGGAAATATCCGGATCAAGATAATCCTGGACTGGAATCCAGATCCTGCAAATAAAAGCTCCAAAGTATCCGGCAAACAGTATTTCAACTAGTAAGTGCTTCAAGACTGCACTTAAGACGATTCTTTTTAAAATTAATGAAAAATCATTTCTTTTAAATGATAAACATAGCTGAGGTTAAAAGTATTGTCATTTATATGATTAGTACCATATGAATGTTTATTTAATTAATATAGGTATGTTATTACCTCCATGTAAAGCGCCGTGAGCCCGGCTTCTTGTTGGGGTACATCGCAGTATGTATTTTCAATTTATTATAAATGTTTATCAAACAATGATATTCAAAAATTAAATAATATTTTTACAGAATTAAAAATAACAAAATATAAATTCATTGTCGTTATATTGAATAACTATTATTTTTATATAACTCCTATCAATTTATTATTTTTTTATTAAATACTCATGTAATTTAAGTTTTTAAAACAATGTCTTTAAATTGCGCTGGTCGAGGGGTAGCGCTCTCGACTATTGTACCGTTGGTCATGATTTCGAATCCACGCGAAGGCGAGGATTTGTTCCCGTGGCCTGAAGAGTCCCCGAGTCACCAAGCTCTGAATGGGTACCTAACTAGACAATAGTAAGGCGGCTGGGGTAATGCGTGGAACACACATAGCCGTGGCCTGTGGCCGCTGCATCACTTGCCAACAGATCATCTCTCATGGTCTGTGGACGCAAGTATCTTCTACATAGAAGGAGCGTCTGTATATCTAAGAAGCTACTAGGTGAAGATAAACTACATAGTGATTATGAAGTCTTCAAAAAGGAAATCCTAACTTTTGAACTACTGTGCATTAAAACAAAAATTATCTTTATGTTTTTGTTATGGATAAAAAATTGCTAAACAGATGTATTACTTTTAAATTTTTAAATAATATAAAGTTGTCATTTAAGTACTAAACTTTATTGCGTTTTTTAACTTTTTTTTTTTAATTGGTAACTAAACATTTTAACTGATATAATATATTTTTATTTTAATAGTTAACACTAAATCTAAAAAAAAACATGTAACATGTTGATTGCAAAGAGTGATTGTTTTGTATTTATTCTTTAAATTAATAATGGTGTAAGTGTTATACTTTAAATACATGTATATTATTATATGTGTATGAACAACACTTTGCACATTTTGTAACATGCCTTGAAAAAACACTTTAGAAATGAGTCTAAGCAATATTTCTATTGTTAATAGTCCTATGCAGTTTTTTTCAATCGTATTCATAACTTTGATTTCATTTTTGTGTTATTATAATATATATATATATATTTTAAAGAACATTTTGTTTTTTATAAAATTATTTTTTTCTTTAGACAGGAACAATAACTCAATAAAACAAAATAATTCGATTTGACAGTTTGGGCTACTTCCCTTTGAAATTTTAT
>MUZC01000645.1:656747-667078 GCA_002072015.1 Radix auricularia | reverse complement strand
TCTATTTGAAGTTATTTTTGTTGGAACATTCTGATCCATTATGGTTTTTAGATTTGTTTTTATTTCCTTCCATATTTCTTCTACATGGCTAATTGTGCTGAATATACTTAGGAAATTTTGTTGGAAATTAGAAGCTGATTGGTGTAATTTTATTAAGATGCATTTATTCCAAAGATACATTGATCATCTAGGCATCTTATTTATTTTAGTTTTTATTGTGTTGGTTACCCTAACAATATCATGGTCAGACAGCCCAGGAATTATTGTGCAGTCTATTACTAATCCTTCTCTGTTTGTTAGCAATAAATCTGGTATTTTGTTTTTCCTAGTTGCTTTTTTTACTATCTGTTCTAGGTTTATGTTGTTTATCGTGTCTAAGAAATGTTCATTAATTTCTTTATTATTTTGGTGGCTATCAATTGTATATTTTTTCCAATTTATATCTGGAAGATTTAAGTCCCCAAAGTCCAAATTACAGCATTTTTATGATTGTCTTTAATGTAAATTAGTTGACTGCAGAGATTCCTCATGTATTCTATGTTTGTATTTGGTGGCCTATATAGACTGCCTACAATAAAGGGTGATGAGTTTGGTGTAACTATTTTGCAGAAAACAGATTCTATATTGGAGTTTGGTTGTGTGTTAATTTCTTCGGCTATGAGAGTTGATTTTATTGCATGTAGGACGCCACCATGTCTGTTCTATCTTTTCTAAATATATTGTAATTGCTGCTAAAAATTTCAGAGTTATATATGTTGGGGTTCAACCAAGTTTCAGAACCAGCAATTATGTCCGGTTGTTCTGTGTTTATTAGAAGTTCTAAATCTGGAATTTTATTTTTTATACTTTGAAAATTAATTATTAGAGTTTTAAGAGTGTATTGATTGTCAGTATTATTAGATTTTTTATTTTCATGGGTTTGTGTGGCAGGTTTGATTTTATTTAGGGTGTTTTTTATATTAGAATTAGCCAAAACACAGTAAAAACTTGTGGTGATCAGGTCCCTATGATTAAACAGGTCTGAATTGATTTGGGGAAATCCACAATGTGTGCAGTGCCAAGATGTATATTTATTTCTTAGACCCATTGATATGTACTTGGGTGTATTAACATGCAGGCAAACTGTGTGGTACCATTCTTTGCAGGTGTCACACTGAATTGCTCATTGTTTACTTGTGCATGTTTTTGTACAAAGTTGGCATTTATATGATACTGGGCCTGGGTTACGTTCTATATCGCCAGAGAGAAGCAATATTAAAATTAGGTGCTCTTGCCTATGTCTACATATTTTATGTTTCCATTGTTTTAGTGTAATTTCTTTTATTGTACTTAAGATAGAAATGTAGTCAGGTACTGAGTCTGACCTTAGTGTTGTGGTGGTTTATAACTATAGATATGTTACTATGATTTTTAGGATGTGTTTTGGTTGAAGCTAATGCCCTTAAAAGTATTGTGGTTATTACTAAGATTAAGATTCTCATTTTCAGTAAAGCTAGTTTACTAGTTTAAGTTTAAGGATTAGGACAAGTAGTCTCAACTAGACTTAGTCTTAGATTTAGACTTAAGATATTTCTATTATTGTTATACTATAACTTATAACTATAAGTTCTTAGTAATCTTAGTCTTAGATTTAGAGTTAAGATCCTTCTATTATTGTTATACTATAAGTTTAAGTATAATTTGTTTAAAGTGCGTTTATTTGTGTATTAAGTTCAATTAAATTTAGCTTTGTATGTATAATTTATGTAATTCAAGTTATTTGGGAGGTTTATTTGTGCTTTTATTGTATGTGAAAAGTTACGGTTAGTTCAAAACAATAATAACAAAAATGGCTGCCTTAACAGGTCTTAGTAAGTTTAGTGCAAAATATCGTAAAATGCACAATATAATATTATTAAACATCAAATATTGTTATTATTTAAATAAATAAAGATTAGATTAGTGTTTTTAGAAAGGATTAAGTATAATTAAATTTGAGAAATAAATGAAAATAATATGAAACTTAGCTCCAGTAAGATACATCAACTTTCCAAAACCGGAAATACAATGTATGAACCATGACCTAACAAATGATATCGATGATATCATTAATATTAAGACTTTAAAATGAGTATTTATTTCTTACACATTTTATTGCATAACAAATTGAGCTTTTTTTAAAACTGATTTATTTTAATGTCGGTTAAACATAATTGCTTCACAACTGAAATTAATTATGTTGTGACCAAATTCGTTATGGAAATGTGAGGCTATATTAGTCCAGGCTTTCTTGAAATAACAATATAACTTAGTTTAAAAAATGTGTTTTCAGAGTGGGGATGCTGAAAACTTGTCAAGTTAAAGATCAAAACCAAAATTAGTATTCATGAATCAGAAAACCCATATTAAAATATTACTGTGAAGTTTTACCTCCTTCGTGGCGCAATAGTGAAAATAGACTTTCATGATATTTCTTTGAAAGTTGCAACTTTATTTTCAAATATGACTTTAAAAGTGTTTATAGACCTTAAATGTAATTAAAATCCCTTTGGTTTTAATCCGTAAAGCTGTTGCATTTTATTTTAATTATTTGTTCTTCTTAATATTCACGTTTCAATATTTTTCAGTCCAAATGTTACTAAAATGACAGTAAGTAAATTAAATTTGAATACAATATTTGTTAAAATCTAAACATGCAATTTAAAAAGGGAAAATGTATTAAATAAATACATAGAAAGATTAATGTACATAATTAGGAACTATGTAAATAACATATTATTTTATGTAATATATTAAGATAAAAGTTTGTTTTTTTTTGGTTATAAATAGAATTCCATGCCGTATGACCTAGGGTGTTTCTCATTTGACACGGGTCAGGTCATAAATTATATTTCATCCCCGGTGACCACCCCTAGGGTTAGGGGTCCATTATGTTGCTTTTTTTCCATTATCAGCTATATACAAAATTAAAATCACTAATTCGCATATATCCCGTGTAGGTAAAAGCATAAAACCTTTGTTAGTTGTTGAGTACACTTCCACGATGGTAACAGGCGTAAACAATATTTAAATTATCATTTCCTGAGGACCGGGGCTAGAAATGAAGTTTTTCTTTTTTTCTTTTTATTAACCTTATAAAAACTGAAAATCAGTAAATCTCATATGAAATTTTGGGGAAACTATTAAGTACACCCCCTCGCTGGTAACAGCAAAAAAAGTAATAAAAATTAACAAATACGTAAATTGCCACTCGTTTGGGACTGGGAGCAATTTTTTTTCTTTTATAAAAAGTTAACCATCATACATTCTATAACTTCCTGTGTAGGGAGACGCATGAAATTTTAGGGCGTTGTTGAATACACCCCCAGGATGGTAACAGGCAAAACTATTATTTACTTGGGGTCTGTAACCCAAATATAGTTTTCTCAGCATATATTATTTAAATACCAAATAAAAATACTTTGGATAATGTGTAAATGTATTTTTATAAATCTTGCAAGATATAAAATTTATGCCTATATTAAAATTCGTTAGGACATTAAAATTATATTTTTTCGTTACCGATAAGACATTTTAAACATTCAATTTTTCTCGATTAAAAAATAAATAATTACTAGCAAATATATTCATCATGGTCCAAATCTAAATAAGGAGTTGCCTAAACTATACATATTACAATGACAGGGCCCCCGACCCGTATGTTATCTTTTTTTTAAGATACAATAATAATTGGGTATGTATATTATATATCCCACGGCCATTAGACTATAGGAAGTTTTTGGGTATGCTCCAGCGAAGGTGTCTTAAAAGTAAAAGCTTTAAAGACACCACCTTTTAGGGGATTTTACCCCATATGTAATTTTTTTACATTAGTTATATGAAAGGAAATTTAAAAAGTGGCTACTGGGTAAGGAGATAAATTATTGACCACATTTTTTTTTAATAGTAAAATATCCGATGGGGTAATGATTAACTCCTAACGTCTGTAATTTCATGTCTCGGACCCAAAAAACTTGTTCATCAATATTTGAAGCTTTTTTACCTTTATATTTTAAAAAATGAATTAAATTGAGAAACGTATCCCTATCATGATGTAGATTAAAATAATCAGACCTTATGAGATATTCACTACCTTGATCCATATTTTCAAGTTGGTCCGTAATGTAATTTAAATATCCATCTGATTTTACACGGCCATGACAAATTTTGACAAACAAGAATATCCCTTATGATCCAGTCTGAAATCCATTGGTGTTTTGAATGTTTGTGAAACGGGTTTTCAAAGCCTACTAAAATTATAACTTCAGTAGCAGAGTGAGTTTCTTTTGCTAAAGTGACCATCCCTAGGGCAAGAGGGCACTTTTTATTTCTTTTTTGGTTATATCAGCTAAATTAATATTAGTCTTAGCGTTAGATACTTTGTAACTGAATGTTACTTGACTAAACTTTGTATATACGAACGTATGAACCTTTATTAAAATAATGAATTGCACTGAATTCAAAATGTCCATTTCTTCGAAGCCGGGGACATCAAATTTATTTTTTCGGGTAATGTTTAAGAATTTTCCCGCATTCAATTTTATAAGATCTTGAGAAATAAAGACAAGATAGTTAAATTTAGTATATTCAGAATATCCCTCATAATCCAAATTGAAATCAAAGAGGATTTGGATTGGTTTTTACTTTACTGGTTCTCAAAACTAACTGAAATTCTACTTAACTGCAGAAAAGAGCGGGTAATTAGCTAGACCTCTATATAACACAGTTGGTATTGAAAAGAATATATTCATTCATATCAAAGAGAAGATTGATCCTTTTTAGATACTTGAAAGTTAAACCGAAACATGGCTTTTTCTAAGCAGAACCATTAAGAACATTTTTGTGAATTGATTTTTAAATATTTTTTAAAACGTAAAATTAAATGACCTATAGCTAAAATTAACATTTTGCAAATTTAAAAAAAAGGATAAAGGATGAGTTGTAACATAAAAGGAAAGAAATGGTTGCTTTATCGTTTGAATTCATTACATTAGAAATTCCTTCACATGTATTTGTTTCATAAAAAAATAAACATAAAATAAATCAAAGTTGTTTCTTTTTTCTGTAAAAGTGTGCCTTTATTAATATATTAAAGCCAAAAGAGGATGAAAACATTCAAGAAATATTTGACAAACATTGTGGTATTGATAAGAAAATGGATGCACAAGAGTTTCACAATTTTCTCTTAGAATACACGTCTTCAAGTGAGTAGACCTAATTATATCATTTGTTTGTTTGTTTTTTTTTTTGTTTTTTTTTTGTTTTTTTTTAATTTTAACTCGTATTCCCGATTTTCTTTACCCAAATGATTTATGAAATGTTTGATATAATTAAAATTACACTTCAGAATACTTTATGAAAAACATTAATTCACTTAAATGTAAAGTGTCTAAAAAACGTATATTAACTAGTATACAGTGTATATTTATATGGTAAATTATGAGTTTGGAGCAAACAATTTGAATCAATATCAAGATGGCAAAAAATGAACTGAACTTAAAAACTGCCATCATCTTTATAATTGTTAAATAAGTCATTTTTAAATCGCAAACAAAAATGTACAGTTTCAAAATGAGTAATCATTTTATTTTCAGATTTGTCTACCAAAAACCAAGATGTAAATGTTAATTTTAACATTGAAATATCCAGGACACTACATGCATGGGTTGATGTATCCTTAAAAAATACGCATCGCCTTATGCGCCAATGTCGTTCATGTTTGTGATAAAAATGACATAAAGTTCGAGTGAAATTATCTTTGAATAAGAACGTCATTACTATTATTCAATTTGCTTACTTTCATTGGCTCCTTAAAATGTTAAGCTTGGTTCAAGATTATTTTTATGTGCGATTTTTCAATAACGTTTTTTTTAATACAGTCTGAAAGCACAAAATGTTCTTAATTCTAATAAGTAACTTGTATGTAGGATCCACTGACTCTAAATTTTGAGCTGAATTAGAGCCAATGACTGATAGGTAAATAGTTACTTCAGTTTTTACCTTTGATTATGAAGGTTTCATTTTCATTATCTATTTTCCGATTTTCAAAAATTAAATTGAATATAATTGATCATAGGAAGTGAAAACAAAGAAATGGGGGGGGGGGCGGACACAAATATAAGCGTAAAGACATAGGAGCAGATTGCTAGTAATTTTGGGGATCTATCAACGCATTTGTAGTCTCGAGATATGTGCATGGTTGTTGACCCCTCCAACTGCAACACACTTGCTTGCCAACCATAAACTGTGATAGGTCGACCCTAGTGTGACTTTATAAGTCATGTTTATTTCGTCAAGTGTTGTGCTTGTCCTAATTTCTGGTGAACTATATAAATATTTTTTTAGATAATTTTCACAAAATTGTAAAGTTTTCGTACTATGAAGTTTTAGATCTAAACTTAAAATCATACGAATTGTTAATTATAATTAAATAANTATATATATACATAAATAGAAATAGATTATTTTCTTTGTTTTAATATGAAAAATTGTATTGACATGTAATTTCTATACACTTTTTAAAAAAATAATCATTCTACTGAATTAACTCATCAAATATTACTTACGAAAAAAAAACGGAAGAACTACTTCATAAGCTATTTTTGGGGGAAAATTTCAAAGAATAGTTTTTAAAATAATTTTTTATTACATGTAGTCTAGCACGTAACAGATATATTGTGGTTTCGTTATAAAGACATGTATCTTAAAGAGTAAATTAGACTGTCGAATATACATTCTTGAGTATTGATGAAGTTTCTGCATCTTGTAAGGAAATAAAAAGATGCATGGTAAGTGCGCTGTCATAAATAATTGTACGATCAAACATTATTAATATTTGTATAGTTTTTGTTTTTTTTGGGACTTTTTTTCTATTTTGATTATTTATGAGAAAAAAATCACTAACTATTTAAAACACTATTTAAAGGTAATATTCAATTAAATTCCATAGTCCTAGACGGAAACATCGTAAATGACATAGTAGATTGTAAATCATATCGATAGATTAAAAAAACACAGCAAAATTATAACCTTTGACGTTTAATCAGGGGCTTCCAAACGTTTTATATGGCAGTATTTTTTTTTTCCTTGAAGTAAAGATATTTGGGGACCAGAATAAACAAAACTGACATAATTTGAGAAGTTTGTATTGCAACATTTTAATGTCAATCGTCAAAGTGAGACCTTGACTGCAGTAAATAGGTGAGGTCAGCATCAATGGCTGTTATTTTATGGGTATTATCTCGCGCAAATGACAGTCCTGATACACTTTTTCTTAAAATTCAAAAATAAAAAAAGACTGCTCTGACTAGCATGTCGAGACAAACAAGTTTCCCATTTTCTAAGCATGATTTCAAAATTCTTTGAATCTTCTTTATGAGTCTGATGGTAAACGTCAATAAAGGAAAACTGTAGTCTGTTGGGACATAAAGAAAAATATTTCAATTAAATGAGTTTGAGCTGCTGATTGCCTCACGTGACAGCCACCAATTGAACATCTTACTTTATTGTAAGTCACAATATCTCCGTATTCTCACTGGATATCAAGAAAAATCTAGTACAACTTGATGTGAAACAGGGATTATGATTGAATAAAGTTAATACATTTTATGTATAAAGAGGTCAAGAGGACAATAGTAATAAAGCTATTGGTCATGGATGCTGTCCACCAACAAGATTATGGCCCATGATTAGCAACATTAATATATGTGCATTGTCAACTTAAAGGGACCACCTAAATGCACTAGATTTTCCCAAATTATGTTGCACTCTTGCATATGCAACAGTGACAAAAACTTTCTTTGTCTAGCTATTAAAGCATGAGGTTGATTTGAAAACGATAGATGTTCATGGTGACAGATTTATTAATGTCTATACAAACATATTATATTCCAAGGATGAATGAAGCGGGTACTGCATTTTAATCTTTCACTATCGCCTAGGCCAGATATAATCGACCTACTATTTAGTTCTAGCGATGCACAGAGATTTAAAAGATACCCACCGATTACAGGCCGAATGAAAATATAGTAGTAGTACTCTTCAATTCTAGGCAATATCCAGAAGAACCATGCTGCCTTTTTTATATATTTTACCTAGATTTGAATCTGCTCAAGGAGCATTTCCACATAACAGAAGATGTACAGCCCTTTACATGGCAAGAATTGTAGGCGAGTCGTCCATTTTAAATTTATTGGTAAATGAGTGAAGCGACCGATATCATCTTCATTATTACTTGAGTTGCAGTTTAGGACATCTTGAAAGTGTTTAGCAGAGCGCCCAAAAATCTTCTCCCTGTTAGTAATTATACATGTGTAATCAGCACTGTTGAGTGGGGATGAATCAGACGTTTTGGGTCCATACACTTCCTTAAGTTCGTTGTAAAATTCCTCATGTCATGTCGGTCTGCATATTGTTGAATTTCACCAGCTTCCTTGCTTAGCCCTGGGTCTCGCTTCCAGTGGGGTTTTTGTTGTATGATGAATTTCTTACACAGTTAACTTGCATTTCTCAGAAAGTATTCGAAAGTTACCAACAAGACAATCGCACGAAAGTTGACGCAAGCAATCTCTTTGAAATGTTTAAGGCTCTAGGTAATATTAAACGAATGCTTATTTTTTCACCTCTTGTTGATATTTCTATTTATATGACTTACAAAAATTTTTTTTTTTTATATTTAGTAGAAAAACCCAAAGTACTTTACTACGAGTTTGTTCTAGTTTATTTGTGTTATTTTTTTAATTCTTTGAATCCAGGAATAGAGATCAGCGAAAAGGTGATTGTTGCCATAGTGAAACGATACGGTGGACGAGATAGTGCGATAACTGTTGAAGATTTTTTTTATGGCTGTTTGTAAACTGAAATCCTTACTTAAATCCCCTGGTAATATGTTTATAGTAAAGTTCTTAGAGATAGTGATTTGAAAAAAAAATGAGAGTGTTAATTATATTTTAAAAGAATTTATTTTTAAAAAAGAACATATTTCTTACCAGCTTTCACATAAAATATCAATTTAAAATGTTTTTTTTTTTTTAATTTAAATTTTTCTTTCCAGCTAAATACAAAGAGTTAAATAACCCATCATTGTTTGATCAGGTGAGTTTAAAAAACAATTTTATACACTCCATAAAAAAGTTTATATACAGCTTTTTCTAGTGATTAGCGATAAAATAATTTATACATGTCTATAAAGTTATAATTTTTTACATTAATTTAACAACATTCTGAGCCCTAGGCTAAATAGCATAATTATTTATTTTACACGTTCCAGATGCTTGCTGACGCCATTCTAAAATAAAGATCAGAAGAGCAACGCGGAGAAATAAATCTGCTTCTGGAAATGTGTTGATTAAAATATGATTATAAACAATCAATTATAAACTCTTTTTTTGTACTTGCTTTCTCATCTAATTCACATATTATAATTTAATGGGTATTTTACCCCGTATTTGTAATTAGAAAAGAAATCCTCAAAAATTAAACCCATACTCTGTTTTAAAGCAACAACTATAAATTTAGTCAAGATGGGTTATTTAGAGACGAGCAGTAAATTTTTACGTTATGATGTAATTTATGGTGTTATTTTTTTAATATACTCTAGAAATGAATCTGGGAGCTCTTTTCTGTTTTTTTCGTTTATCAATTATATATATCTTTATACAAAAACTCTAATTAGTTCTAGTGTCGATCCTATCTCTTCAATTTACAGGTAGTCACACTAATCAGAAATTTTTTATTTTTTTAAAAATAGTTATTTATTCTAACACGAAACATCCCATTTCAGCTGCTGTATATATATATATTGGGGATGCGGAATTTATCGATTAATTTCTCGATTAATCGGTACACTTTTTTATCGATTAAAATTATTTTATTTGATAAAATAATGCTTAAAATCATGAAGAATGTAACTGATGTCACGCACTCTGTATAAATAAATAATCAATCATTAGTAATAAAAAAATAGTTGCTTTTTTAAGTTCAAGCTCTTCCATTTAAAAAAAAAGATTTATGAAGTATAAAGGTTTAAAATAAGTTGTTTTATAAGGAAAAAGATATCAACAATTAAACTTTGTTTTTACTTAATTAATAATAACAAAATTCAAATTCATCGACAATATTTTGAACTATTTATATCTAAATTTAAAAAATGTGAAATGTCTATTTTTTGTTACCTCACTTGAAATTTTCAATTTAATGACGTCTTACACCTTATTTTTAGCTTTAATCAAAATTATCTATTAATTTTTCGGTTATTTTTCTAAAGTTAACGATTAATTTTAAATTAATCGATAACAGCCCTATTATATATATAT
>MUZC01000645.1:620025-656023 GCA_002072015.1 Radix auricularia | reverse complement strand
CATAAGTGTGTTTGTGTTTGATTTTGTGATTTTTTTTACAAGCATGCTTAGAAAATGATAACAATATTTTTATAAAAATGATTACCCTTAAATATTGTTTTGATTGTAACACCCCTTTAGGTACTTTGACAATCACTGATAGAGGGTATTTTCCACTGTCCATCTTGAGTATCTTTTTTAAAAAAAGTTATTTTAAGAAATAGGAGAAAGAAAAACATATATACATATACATTTATACATAAGTATATATATCCCCTACAGACCATTAAGGACTTTGGGAGCAAGTGAATTAGCTTTCACAAGTTTCATTGACAACTAACAAGCATGGGATTGTGTGGATAGCACAATGCCCGGAGCCTTTCCAGAGCCGCAGTTTCGAACCCGCGACACGGGTTCTTGCGTCAGTTCGGTAGAACAGCTCGCTACAATTTAGACCATCGTTCCCCAAATAAATGACTTATCTAAGAATTGCTTTGAATAAATAAATAAAAAGTATAGATATTTTATGAAATATATTATATTTTATTTTATAATTAATGATTTGCATGATTTAAAATTATTCTACAACATTCAAATATATTTTTCAGTGAATAAATAAATTTAAAATTTTAAGTTAAGCAAATACATTATGGTCCATACATAAATGACGTAGCGCTCATATGGGTAGAGAGCG
Source organism: Radix auricularia (assembly GCA_002072015.1). Classification (NCBI taxonomy): domain Eukaryota; kingdom Metazoa; phylum Mollusca; class Gastropoda; family Lymnaeidae; genus Radix; species Radix auricularia. The sequence goes on along the minus strand of MUZC01000645.1, from coordinate 655,350 downwards.
GTCACACATTTTTTACGTTGCGATGTGAAAGGCAGGGGCTGGGTGCTACAAAATGTAACGTCAGATCAATGACATCAAGAGATTTAACGTTAAACAAATTGTTCCACTTAAATATTTGATCTGATTATTAAAAATAAAAATATTAGTGTGCATTCTTTCACTAAATCATGGGTATAAACGATTTTTGCATTATTGACAAGATAACATAATAAACAAAGGTGAGTTTCTTTGAGAAATATTTTAAATTGGAAAATAACCTAATTTAAATTTAATTTAAAAACAGCAAAATCTTAAAAGCCTGATTAAAAATATTAAACAATATGGTTATTTTCTAATAATATTCTACATTCTCAAGCTTTTTAAAACAGTAAATTATGAATGCAACAAACAACAAATAAATAATAAAATCCAACACTTGAATCGGCTAGTTAATTATTTTTTTTTTAAATTCTTTTTATTTTTTTTTTATTTTAAAAAAAAAAAATACGTTACAATGGAAAAGAAATTAAATTTTTCACTCTTTACTTTTGGAATTTTGTTGTGCATTGTGCTACTTCATAACGCAAAAAGAAATATAATAGTTTCAAATTTTTTACTTAAATGTAATAAAAATACAAGACCAGACATAAATATGCTATAAGATTGATACAATTGCCTAAAAAAATAAAAATAGAGAGAACCCTGCAATGTCTTAGGATATTTATTTTCCTTTGCTATTACTCTAACACGTGAAACCTTCCTAACTTAAGTTGACGCTTCAGATTATAAGGAAATTAGACTTTTGTGTAACAAATTCAGTACATGTAAACCAAACGCCAAATAGTAAAATGTCTAACTTTTTAAAGACCAGATTAATGGCAGTTTTAAAAAATTTATCTGCCAAAGAACGCAATCACTGCATTCTTGATATGAATGTGCGCGAATTAATGTTATTTCTGTATCAGAAGATTATGATTTTAATTAAAACTTGGCAAATAAATGTCAAAGAAGACATTTATTTGTAATTTGATTAACACGAATATTTTTTTTTTAAATGTCAAATTAATCTGCCAATTTTTGTTCATAATTTTATTTCCATCCTTAATTATGAATGACATCGGAATATTATCATCATTCTAAAGCAATCATATAATAACGCAATATTTTGTTCCAGTCTTTCCCAGATGTTAATTGTTCTTTGACAACAACAAAAAATCATGCTTGTGATAAGACCAGTGATAGATTTTATTCATACAGTATTTATTTTGAATAGACTTAAGTTGGTTAACTATTTAAAGATATACTTCTTAAGTTGAGGAGACCATACCGTGAATAATGATTAAAGCATATTATTTTAAATGTATCTTTAATTTACCAACATATACAAAACATTACTTAATGTTGCATTGTTTAGGGCTGGGGAAATTAACTATTGATTTCTCGATTAATCAGTAAAAATTGTTATTTAACGTTTTCTAAAAGATACTCACAGCGAAGTAGACGCAAGCAATCTTTTAGAAATGTTTAAGGCTTTAGATACTATTTAACGTATGCTTATTGAAATTTTTTACCATATTTTTCTCGAGAAACTTGATAACATAATATTAACTATGCATTTTCACCCCCCCCCCCCCCCAAGTAGTGAATAAACAGAGTTCTTTAACCAAGATGACCAGTTTAGTTAAATACAATATTTTTAAAAATTGATAAGAATGCTATACATTATTGTCCTTCCAAAAGTATAACTAGAGGCAAGTACCCGGCTTCGCACGGGTTTTAAATAAGGTTTTCTATAGAAGCGTACTAAAAAGTTTATTTGCCTGAAGTAAAAGGGTAAATTTATCTTAAAGCAATGTGATAGACAACATTTTTTGCAGTTTTTTTTTTGGAGTGCCTACTAAAAAATGTTTCTCTTTGCTTACATACAATTGCCCATGAGAAAAGCATATTGACTGTAAGTCTATGCCAGTATACCCAAAGAGAATGGTGCACCACTTAGGACTGCTTTATCATGGTAGTCTAATTAAGAACTTTCCGTATTTCCATTACTCCAAATAATGGAATTAAAGATTTTCAGTTTTTATATAGCTTATATGAGAAAAAAAAAACAACAACCTACATTTGGGCACCCGCTCCCAGTAAGTGTTGTAAATACTCTTTTTTCGCCAGTTTCCATCGCAGAAGTGTACTCAACGAATTTCGAAATTGTATGCTTCTACCTACTCGAAAATATAAGAATTATTGGTCTTTAAATTGTTTAAGCCCATATAAGAAAAACAAGTTTTTTGGCCCCACTTGAGCATACGTTTTAAAATTCTTGTTCGTTAATTATCGTTGTGTCTTCCTAACAATATCCCAAACTTGTATACTGCTACCATCATGAAAAATTAGAAAAATCTTTATTTGGGCCCCCGGGCTCAGAAAGGGATATTTTAAATATATTTTCGCCTGTTACCACGGCGGGCGTGTATAATTTCCTAAAATTTCATGTTTCTCCATAATCGGGGAATAGGAGAATTAGTCATATTCAATGTGTATATAGCCCAACTAAGTAAAAGACATTTTTTGCCCCACAGCCCCACATGAGCGATACATTTAAATGAAACCTATTTAAGAATCTTCCTCGTGAAATGTTGTGTAATTGTTCTAAATTTCACGTTATTGTGTTGTCTGGATTTTGTTAATTTAGCTCATTTAATTTAAAACTGTAATTGTTTTTTTAGCAATTAATGCCGGGAGAGTTTGCTCATTAACCTCCAAAACTTTCATGCTTCTACCTACAGGGGAAATGGGAGAATTAGTGATATTAAATTATAATTTAGCTCATATAGGGAAAAAACATTTGGACCCCTGGATCCTCAAAGAAATAATTTAAATATATTTTCGCCTTTTATCAATGCGGAAGTGTACTAAACAGTTTCTTAAATTTTGTCACGTCTTACACCAGATGTAACGTGTTACACCAATTGTTACGTTTTGTCTCTTAGACTCTTAATGTATGATATTGAGTGTGACTTAATACTTGTATATAATTCCAGAGTGAAACTTAATCTTCTCATGAGAACTCACACTTGTAGGCGTACATCACTGACACACTCAAACTTCTATAAACACACACACGTCTTTTGTCAACTATTAAACTTTAATTTAACGCTAACAGTAATTACACATTGTACATGAATAACATCGGTTGAGAGCCATGCTGCCCTCATGCACACTTCTTGCTCAATTCACTACAGCTGGCGCCCTCTAGCCCTCTACCCGTCACGTGATCTCTCTATTAATTATATATTAATTACTTTCATGTGACAAATTTAATGCTTCTGCCTATTCGGGAAATAAGAGAATTATATATTTTATATTTTTATACACCTAAAACAACAAGGAAAAAGTTTTTGAGCCCCCGGCCCCCATGAGTGGTAATTTATGGAAGAAACGTCATTATTTTTGCGAGAGTTTGCATAAGATTTTCCAAAGGTTTCATGGTTTTTGCCTACCTTGTAAATTTGAGAATTAATGATGAGTGAGTTTTTAATAAAAGGAAAAACTACATTTGGGCCCCGGCCCCAAATGAGTGGGAATTTTAAAATTTCCACAAATTCGCGTTAGGAAACAACTTAACAACTTCTCAAAGTTTCATTCTTCTACCTACGCGAAAAATAGTAGAATGGGTGATTTTCAGTATTTATATAGCGTATACATATAAGTAAAAAAATACATTTGGGCCCCAGCCTCCCATTAAGTGATAATTTAAATATTGTTTTACCTGTTACCACTACGGGCGTGTACTCAACATTTTCCAAAACAATTCATACTTCTACCTAATCCGAAATAGGAGAATTAATAATTTTCTATTTTATATAACCCATCTCTTTAAAATACGTTTTTTGGCACTTGAGCAGGAAATTTAAACAAAATCTACTTAGGAAACGTCATCATGAAATGTTGTGTACTTGTACTAAATTTTACTATATTTCGATGTCAGGATTTTGTTAATAAAGCTCATTTAAGAAAAAAAGTAACTTTAGCCCCCCAGCACACCATGAGTGAAAATTTTATTATTATTTTTTTTGTAATTACTGCCAGAAAAGTCATTTCAATAATGTCCAAAAAGTTTCAAGTTTTTACTGACAAGGTAAATTGGAGAATTAGTAATGAGTTTTTTCTAATATAAGAAAACACAACATTTACCCCCCCCCCCCCCCATGAGTGGAAAGTTTAAAATTCTTTCTCGCAAAATATCGTCGGGGTAGCATACTTTCCAACTTGCCAAAGTTTCATGCATCTACCTATCCGTGAAATAGGAGTTTAGTGATTTCCAGTTTATATATATAGTTAAATAAAGAAAAAAAAACACATTTGGTCCCCATGTCCCCAGAAAGAGATAATTTAAATATATTTTTGCCTATTAGCAATGCAGAAATGTACTAAACAATTTTCAAAAATGTGATGCTTTTGACTGGACCCGGCCGGCTGATCTAAACATAGTAACATTGGAATCCCCGATATTATGAATAACCTTGGTCGATAACAAGTTATTGTCAAGTACAAGGCAAAAAGCTTTTTTTTTTTTTTTTTTTTTAAGTAGTATTTGGCCGTAACAAATATTTCGGATAAAAATATCAATTATAATTTTTAAACTGTTAAATATTATTTTTTATATTATCCATTTACAACATGTGTCTCTTGTATTATTATTAGTTAAAAAATGTCCCTGTTATCAAACATATTTAAATTTACAATAAAATTTTAATTCTTCAATTTATAAAAACTACAGTAAACAAATTTTAAAAAATGAATTAAATGACTTTTACAAATAAATTAAGTTATGACGGGAAACAAAATGACGGCTTTGTTTTTTGAATTTTGAAATAATGTATGTTTGGGAAAGAATATCTTTTTTGATATACATACTTTTTGTTGCATAAGTAATTTACATTTTTTTTTTAAAATGTATTTGCCAGTAGTCAATACGAGATTCTTTAATAATTATATATAACTAAAAGAATAAAATTTGTGGTGGTGAGTGGCTAATGAAGCTCTGTTTAGTTTTGTTTCAGGTATATTGATTAATTTTTAAAAAAGTATACTTATATATAATACTTAAATCCTCATATATAATAATACTAGGATATTTTATTTCTATTTTTATTTTAATGTGCACAATTTTATTAAATGCTAAAATTCAAATTAAATTTCTGATTTCCTAATTTCTAATGTCTATGACTTTAGTTTTAACAGTAATATGTTATACAGAATTGACGAAGTTTTAGGCCAGCAAGGTTACATAATTTGTGTCATTCATAAATGTGTAATTTATTGTTTTAAGAACACAATTTATTTTGTATTTTGTATTTAAATAGTTTTTTTAAATTTGAAAGTGTAATAAATAAATGTAGGTACCGATGTTCTTGTCTCATTTTAAAAATTGTTCCTTTCACTTGCCAGATCATATAGGTTTTGATATGTACAGACTAATTTGAAATTCCTTGAAAATATTTGTTTAAGGAACTTACATTTCCTGGATAAAAAAAAAACACCGCAAATTTTGTTACAAGCACATACCTGATCTAGGAATTTATATTCATAATAATTTTTTAAAAAATCCTTTTTTGTGGAACGTTCTTTCAATGCCCGATACGATTCAATGCAGCTATGCTATTCAATTTCATTCGTGTGTCAACGGTGTATTTATGAAGCTTTGAAAGACAGGAATTTAACTTTTGTGTGATTATTAGTAATAATATTTAAAATATATTTAATGAAAAATCTTAACATAAATGCTGACTGAAAAAAAGTTCCAATCTATTTAATTGCATTGTAGAATTTATTTTAAACGTTTTGTACATATATTTAAATACAAAGCATGATATAGTTTATTAGCATAACATAGAGGCTGAATTGTAAAAATAAAAAAGGAAAACAATTATTTACTTTTATTCGAAACCTATGGTCTATTTGAGGGCCTTGAAAAAAATAAAACAAAGTACATAATGACTTAATTTGCCTCACTATGGGGGTGCAGTTGGGGCGGGTTGCCTCTGTGACACCATCATGCGGGTGACATCAACATGTACAATTCTATCTGCTTCTGTTATTTGGACCTGGAAAACTCGGAGGAGTTTTATGGGTAAAGTCTTGAGGGGTAACAATATGAGCTAACGCCCACGGGTGACACCAACCGTAGTTACGCCTCTGAATTACTTAGCAAGTGAATAAGCTTCTAAATGGCTTAAATGTCTTAGTAAAAATATTGCTTAAGAATGTAGCATTTAAGACAAGTTTAAACTGCGTTTTTTAAGGAAATGTGACTAATGTTAAGCACATTTAAATATTCCAGAAATTGACTGTTAACTCGAGGAAGGCTGTTGCTGTGGGGCTTATGAAATTTGTTTTTGTGAAAAGGACAAATAATGAGATTAAATGTATTTTGGTTTTAATGCAAAGAGTTTTATATAAAACGTTTATTTTTCTTTTTTCTATTTTTGGCTTGTTTTTTTTTTTTTTTGGTTTGTGTGTGTGTGTGTAATTTGTTATTTTTTTGTGAACCCGAATAGCTACATTTTATTTTCTGAAAAACCATATTGTAAACTGTCTCACAAAGAAATTCTAAAAACAATTAATTATAAATTTTCAGCTCTGTGATAAAAAACTATTTTTAAATTAATGTACTCACGTGTTGTCCTAGTTCACGAAGGAATGCTTTATGTAAGCAGTTAAATGACACCTTGAAGTTTCGTAATTTTCAGAAAAGTATATTTCCTGGGACAATTATTGCCGCGATGTTGAAAGAAAAGTAACCACACACCTTTTCATTTATATATTTATGAAAAGAAATCCACATGGGAGAACTTTTCTTTCATTCTCCGTTTCCACTTCAAATCTTCAGGCCTTAGAAAGGTTTTTTTGTCCACTAGCGAAGTTCAAAAAACAGTCATTGAAAGTCTGAAGGGTTTTTTTTTTTTTAAGAGACTCGTACCAAGAGGTGTTAGTGCTTGAAAAACTATCGATTTTATTTCATTAATAGATTTGATTTTTTAACGATACATTTTTAAAATAGATTTACTTTTAAAAGTATTTTCAGCTAAAACAAAAATTAACTTGAAACGTACCTATTTAAAATGAAATACATTTGTGGCAGGGGCTTTGCCTATTTTCAGATTGTAGTTTGATAATTTCTTGAAACCTGATAACATAACCAAGTTTTCACAATTCACAAAATATTCTTCTTCTTTTTTTTTTTTTAGTTATAAGAAATCAATATCTGTACGACCAAGTGATATATTATTTGGAGAAAGCCCCAAAAAGTCATTCATGAGCAGATTGATGGTTTAAAAAGTTGGACTAGGCAAACACCTTACATAAGCTTAGGAAAAAATAATCTTCTGTATATGAGGAGCTCCTGCAAGAGATAAGAATATATATATACATGTAATTATAAACACACTCACACACATATATATATATATATATGTGTGTATGTGTACATATTTTTACATATATACATACATATATATATATATATATATATATACATATATATATATATGTGTATGCGTATGTGTACATATATATATATTTACATATATATAGGTACGCATACGCATTATATATATATATATATTTATATATACAAACACACACACTCACTCAGACATACATGCACATACAAACACACACACACACATATNTATATATCGATGCTCGGACCCGCGACTCTCTTTTTGACTTAGTTCGACAGTCCAAAGTGACCGCTAGACCTGATCGCAATAACGATTAAAAAGCACTTAATGGGTCTATCTCTACTGAACAACTTTTGGATCAATTCAAATTGATATTCCAACAATCGGTTTTGGTTAAAGGTGCAAATCAGAAAGAGTGTAAAAGACTTTGTCCATCTACGGTCAGTGCGTTCCTTAGAGTCAGTGCAAGGCATAAGATATATTGTAAAGTTAAGATTCATTGAGAATAACTATGATTTCTATCAGTCTAAAAAAAAATAAAGACCAGAAATACAAAAATATTTTCTATGGGCTAAGTTGATTTAAACTTTTAAGATCCGCTTGTAAGTTTGATTACACGACTCAGTAAGAGTCAATTATCATTTGGATAATTCCATTTTTTTTCGGAACCTGCCCTTTAAAATTGCTTCCCGACATCTGAAATTTGGTCAACAGGTGTTTAACCTTCCGCAAGGCTTTGCAACTTACTTGTCAGTCAATTTCCCTATTTATGTGATACATATTCGAAAACGAGGTATTTTAAAATCACTTTCTTGGATACTTTGGATTGGATTTCACCGCAGCTAAGTTTCTAAATTTCATTTTTTTTATTTTTCGTTTGTATTTGCGTATTGTATGTTCATTGAAAAAGGCTCTTTGCAGAAACGTTCGCGGTGTTGTTACGTCCGGTCAAGCTAACCCTTGCCTTGTTTACGTCTTTTCCATTTAATTTTGTATAAGCCTGATTGCAGTCCTACCCCTAATTTTGTTTAATTATTTTAAAATGGCGTCTTGGCATTGAAATATTTATAATTTTCTCAATAAAAGGTACATGTTTTTTTTTCAGATTAGCAGACATATTTTCAAATATTTTTTATTAAAAAAGGTGTTAGGTCTCAAGACAAGATGTGTTTTTAAAATGAATTTTCTAAATTTCTATTTTTAAAAAATTATTTTTAAAAAAGAAAAAAAAACCTGTCCCCGCTTTTCACAAACCGTTAAAAAGCTACTCCTCTTTAACGGACGAGAAGCCCTGTTTCAAGTGCAGCAAAGCGGTACACTTATATAATTGTCGTAAGCACATTCAAGCCATGAGAGAGTGGTATAAAAGATAAAAACGTGGCATAGGAGGTCGACTTTCACTGCACTGGCGCATATGACAAGAGATTAAAGATTTGTGAACCTGACAGTTAAAAGCTTGGTTCTTAAATATAGATTCTGTCACTCAAAGTACGATAGTCATTCATAGAGGAATGAAAGATTAACTAGAGGTATTCTATTGAAATAATTTTAAGTATTTTTTCTGGAAATATTAAGTGTAAACCAGTGTGCAAAGTACATCTTTATTGTAAATATTTTCTTTTGCTTTCAATTAAGTATTATTAATACAGTTATTATTTTATGCAATTTGATTACTAATTTTCTTCCCTTTGCCTGTTTATTTATTTTTAAAAATGTTCTCCTAGCAATTGTTTNTATATATATAAACAGAGACAGAAAAGTTTCGCAAGTTTAATGGTGCCTCTTTTCATATGACATTGCCCATGTCATGCCAGTATGCAACATGTGTGTTTCGGTCTCATGATGTTTGACAAATTAATGCCTAATTGAAAAATATATCATGAAACTGTCATTAAGGGTTGCTAGAGTAAAGAATTAGTTTAATAAACTATTCACGACAGCAAAAACGCAACTAGATTCATTGTCATTAAATTCTAATCGGAGATAGCTCTGACATAGTTGAAATTTGTTACTAAATTTTGATTATTATCTCCATATTACATTGTCTTGCTATATAAAGTTTTATGTGTCTTAATACTAGTTGATAGCCCGTATAAAATGACCGAAGTTTTCAACATAAGTATATTTCAGCTGCAACCTGTTTATTTTCAAAAAATGTTCATCATGACAAAAAATAATATTATATAAAACTGCATTCATTTTTTAAAATTCATTTATTTTTAAATTAACAATTTAACTTGGACGTTCGAAAAAAAATATTTTTTGTGCGCTGCTTTATAAAATTAATAGAGTCACGGACGATACGGACCAGACGGACGGGACATACATTGCAAATTATGTAATTTGATGATTATGTTTAGTTCCCCACTTGTTAGAGATGTGAATCAAATTCTTGAGTCACTCTTTTCTGATGTCTAGTAATTTGTGTCTTTTAAAATAGTCAAACTCTAACTCTATCTCGATGTATCTCCCAGACCTTAGTGGTTTGTTCTCTCTCCCTCTCTCTCTCTCTCTCTACCTCTCTCTCTCTCTCTCGTTTTATCTTTCTCTGAAATAATTCATTATATTTGCATAAACATATCGCTCATAGTCTCTCATTATCTCTCTGTAATTACGTTTCTCTTTTTATTACTCTAGAATCTATATCTTCCATATGTCGCATAGAAATCACTCCCATCCAGTTCGTCAATTGTTCTTTGTATTCAAAAATTCAACTTTTTTAAGTTTATTATTGTCCTTGTAATACTATGGTTTAGTCCCTTTTTTAGGGTTGCTTGCACATACACACACCCATGGACGCATATTTACAAGCATGCACAAAAACATAAAAGCGCATTATCTTATACATTTCAATTTAAATAAATTATGTATGTCCTTTATCAGCTTATTAATCTATCGTAAATATATATTATTTGTAAAAGGAAAAAAAAAAAGTAGATTGACACTCACTTTCGCTACTTTTTTCCCTCGACTTATCGATGTCTTTTTTTATCATTTTATTTATCTCTCTTTCATTCTTATCTCTCCCCCTCAAACGTTATCATTGTCATTTTAGACCTTAAGCCCTCTTATTTGATATCAGCTTTTCCATATTTCTGTTATTTCACATTTAGAAGATATCTTTAAATTCCTTATTTTGTGTCATTTTCTCTATGTCTTTATATTTCTCACTTGCCTTTCTATCTGTCTCTCCTACTCACTATGTTGATCATGAATTGCCACTTGCTTTGTATAAATTAATTGAGGGATGAATTCTTTCGATAAAGATTGTTTAAAAGTTAATTTCTAAAAAATACATTAACTTATTATTGCTTTTAATGTAGCTGTGAAAGTAAATACCATACATAACACACAAAATTTTTTACTTTTAGCGCAATGATTATCTAATGTTTCTTCTTTCTTAACTGTTATTGTGAGTGTAAAAAAAAGAGAGAAAAAAACTGACAATTGCATGATTATACATGCACAATGTATATACAGAATGACACTTTTAATTTGTGTTAAATGTTGGAAATATGTTTCTATTTTCAGTTATATATCAAGGAAAGTCAATTATGCAGAGAACATATTAGTCAACGAGAAATTTTATAAATTTCTACACAATTAAAAAAAAAAAATAAATATTAATAATAATAATAAATTTTAAAAAAATATATATTTTACAACATTTATCAAAATTGTTTAGGTTATAGAAATGTCGGAAAGAAACATTGTTGCTTTGTTTAAAGATCCTGATTTTCCACCAAATTCATCATCCTTAAGCTCAGATGGAACAAACGATAGTAGAATTGTGTGGAAGCGTGCATCGGTAAGGTTTATTCTGTGTTTTTTTAAATTATAAATTTAACTTAAAAGTTTAGTTTTAACATTATTCATTAAAAAACTGCCTTCTAACATTTTTTTTTCAATAAAACAAAAATGGTTACAATTTATAAACAAAATAAATGTACTTCTGGTAACTTTCTTAATTCCAGTAAAATCTAACTGCACAAAACGTGTCCATTTTTTCTCAAATTATTTTCCCCGAGCGAATTGGCTTTTTGGGTTTGTTAATGTTTACTTATAATGTTTCGGTGTCATAACCTTAGGTTTTTACGCAGATAAACTTGTACAGTTGAAATAATAATACAAAACTAATATTCTATCTCATATTGGTTAGACTTGTACTAGAATAGCCATCTTCTGAATGGGACCCATCCATCAAAGTAAACAGCGGCTTGATACGCCTCTGGAGAATATTCAAAACTTAAAACAATTCACCATTTGTTAAGTCTTTAAACCTTGAAACACTATAGGATAGAATACCCAAGAGTAAAATATTAATAAAACATAAGTCTAATTGATTCCAACTTGCAATTTCAAGACAAAAATAACATAATACAACCCTAACTTGTTTAAATACCTGTTTTTCCAATCCGGAAATCGAATGTGGTTTGTGTTGCCTGAGAAACTAGGTTTAGTTTAGTATGCAATAAACGTCTGTACAGAAGGAGCGTCTGTAACAGTCACAGATAAGACAGGAAAAAAATTCTTGTTAAAAAATCATCTAGAATAAAGTAGACTGTTTCCAGTATTGTTGTTTTAGGATGTTTTAGGAATTGAATATATATATATATANTATATATAAATATATATAATCATCTTAATAACAATGAAAATACATAGTGATATTGTTTATTATACAAAGTAAGGATCATATTTATTCGCTATAGTATTAAATGATTTAATTAACATTAATTAAATATTATTACATTTATTTACATCAGGAGATAACACCAGCTCCTCAATTTATCGTTGATGAAATTAACAGACAGGATTTGGACCAGGGACAGTTGGGTAATTGAATGCAAAAAGTTTTAGAAAACAATACATATTTCCCCTTTTTCATGTGGCAATGTCTGCAGTTGGTATTAACTGTATTGTATTTGTGACTTGAAATTAAATTACTAGTATTTCCATTTTAATCATTTTGTTAATGATGATAATTATTTAAAAGTAAGTAGAAAATATATTGAAATATTTGTTTGTTCCAGGAGATTGTTGGTACATTGCTTCTGCAGCAAGTCTTGCATCCAACTATCCAGATATGCTAAAGAAAGTCATTGACCCAAATCAGGGGTTTGGAAGGGATCAATATACTGGTATCGTGAAAAATAAATATGTCTAATAATGTATCCATCAATTAACTAATCCACCCATTCGTCTCACAATCTATAGACCTACACATCAATACACCCATCTATACGTTTATCTTCGTATCTATGAATGTATACATACAAATTATATATATACGTTATAAATTTATATTCATTTATTTACCAATCCAGTTTATGTCAGTAAAACATGATTTTGGGGATTAACTGTATCTTTTTTTTTTCTAACCGATTTAGTGTCAGTTTTAATTCACGAACAACAATAATTATAACATCACAAATAATAGTTTAATAACAGCTATTCTATATGGTAGCAAGTTACAATTGTTTGTTCAGAAGAAACAATATCACAATTTCACATAAAAAAGTACAATTTAAAAGGTGAAATAGTTAAACAGTGGTTTATAGATAATCATCATAAATATTTTACTTATTTTTCATATATTTTTTACGATTCGTCGAAATAAAATAAAAATTTTAATATAGCAACCGATAAATAATCATACATTTCCTAACAATTTCACTAACATTTCGATTTCAAACTATTGACTCAATGGAATGTTCAAAGTTTTGATAAAGTTTTCCTACAATTGTTCTAGCACTTTGCCTACATAACAATCCAAATGAAAAGCGTATTAAGCTAATAGCAGTAATAAAGTCTGACACAAAGACAAAAAAATGAAGAAAGCTTTTCCGATGATTTGATGCGTGCAAAATAAAAACTAAAGTTCCCGAATCCCTTAAACCTCTATAATGGTTGAATCTTAATATCCGATAATTTCAATCCTTGCCAAGACCCCTTTATGAATACCAGTTACCTCAGATCATTGAAAATGATTTTTCAGCTCGCTGGTTATAGCCTATTTTCATTTAGACCTACTCTTCACTAGAAAATATAATTTCACTAAACATGATTTTTTTGGTTACATGACAAAACGAAATGGAGACGAAACGACAAGATAACAGACCATAGTTTTTTTTTACCTTGCCATTTCGTCACTTAGTCGTTTTGTCATATTTTCGTTTTTTTTTACTTGTCGTTTTGTCTTGTTATAGTTTTTCGTCACCATTTTCGGGTCAATAGGTTTGATGATTATATGAACATTAATAAACAGGTTATTGATTTACAATTAAATTCGGTCAAATAAATGTTTACCAAATGATAATCTTCTTACTATTAAACACATAAGCTCATTTTTATTTTCTAACAAATTTAGAGATACCCAAAACTGACAGTTTATTGCTAAAAAACGTGGCGTATGTTTACTCAGAGCAAACTAAAATTATTTTGGAAAAATTATGTCACTTTTTTATTTGTTCCCCTTGCATCTCTAAAAATAAAAAAAAAAATATTCAGTGCCACACACACACACAAACACACTCACATACACACAAATAAAAAAATAGACCCCAAGCTCCGAGGTAATTGACATTTGGAATTAAGTTACTATAGTAATTAATATTAATAAAATTTATTTATAAAGTGAATGGGAAACATATTTGAAACATGTCAGAAAAAAAGACATTAGGGTCCCCTAACGCATACAATATTTTTAAACAGCTCATATAAGCAAAAAAACTACAATAAGAGCCCCTTGGCCCATTTAAGCCAAGATGTCAATTCTAAACCATAATTTAATTTGAAAATGGTTAATAATTGATACATTCATCATTATTTTGTCAAGATCTTTAATAAATGAATTGCGGAATGAAATTTTAAACGTGTACAAAATCAGGTATATTGGGCCCCCAACCCGGAAGGAGTTGCCATTGGGAGTTTAGTGCCCTATGGTATTTTAAAATTGGCTATCAAGTATTTCTATACAAAGTTTGGTTAAGGTCCATCAATTCAGCATGTAGCTAATGCATAAACTATTTTTTATAGCTCATATTTGCAAAAAAATAAATTATTTGCCCACGGCGCCCAATGTGCGATTAATTAAGAAAACAAAATGCCAGTTACCTTTTCAGTACCATGTTTAACAATCTCAAAAATGTTCATTATGATCGGATAAATCGTTTAGTTTGCTATAAAGGACAAGCACACCCATCCATCCATCCACACACGCACACACACAAACATACTCTCATTTATATATATATATATATATATATGTGTGTGTGTGTGTGTGTGGAGGAAACGACATCAAGGGGCCCTGTTCAAAAACCTGTTCATTTCAATTCAGTTTCATCATGGATACAATTATCAAGGTTTTAATTACTAAATCGGAGAATATCTTAAATCTATGAGAAAAAGACATCTGGGGCCCACGCCCCGAAGAGATTAACATTAGAATTTCACTGCCCATAAGTATTTTACTTGGGCTACCAATTTGTTGCATACAAAGATTGGTTAAGATCAATTCATTTACTCAGCAGCTAAGGCATAAACTAATTTTTGTATAGCTCATATATGCATAAAAGACATTAAGGGCCCCAGGGGCAATTTAGTGCAAGATATAAAGTTTTAAAGAACTGTTCATTTCATGATAGATAATAATGGATTTTTTTATCATTATTGTTCTAGATCGTTAACAGTTGAACGAGGAATACAAACTTAAATGTTAAGGAAAAAATATATTTTGGGACTCCAGCTACAAATAAATAGCAATCAGGCGTTAAGTTCCCTATATTGTTGTAATATTGGTTATCAAGTTTTTATATGCAAAGTTTGGCTATGATCGATCACTTTACCAAGTAGCTAGCGCTTAAAATGCTTTTTATATAGCTCATATAAGAAAAAAAGAAAATATAGGCGTCCCATAAGTGTTACATTGACAAAAAACGTTATCAGTTCCAATATCGGAAGCATACACTACAGTCTCCAAATTTTATATGAGAATCGGTTAAATGGTTTAGTCAGCTATAAGGGACAAGCACACACGCACACACACACAGACACAAAAACACAGATACACACACGGACATACTTTGATATATATATATATTTGTATGTATATATATATATAGAGAGAGAGATTATCCCAAACACATAAAAGTTAACACATTTTAAATATTTTTATTTTCACTTTATTTGTAAAATTCGTGTTAAAAATTATACATTAAAAGCAGAGAAATATATTTTTCATTTTGATTGTTTTTCTTGTTGTTTTTTCTTCAAATACTAGGTAAATTCTGTTTTAATTTCTGGTGGTATGGTAAAAAGGAGACAGTAATTATTGATGATTTTCTTCCAACAAAAGACAATGAACTTTTTTATTGCAAATGTGATGAAACTTCAAATGAGTATTGGCCCGCTCTGCTTGAAAAAGCGTATGCCAAGTAAGGGGACTTTTAAAAATTAAACAAAATGAATGTTTTGAGGTCCTTTCCCAATAATTTGATGAAACAGTGAATCACATTTTGTTTGTTTGTTGTATTAAGTCAGGTTTAGACAAATCATTTTTTTCGGTAGAAAAACTTTCAAATTTTATGCAAACAGGAAAATATCATGTGTAAATTGTTTTAATGCTAACGCTAAAATTGTTTATTATTTTTGTTGGCGTTTTTTTGTGTGACTTGTTAATTTTTTTAAAGGACATTCCTTAACGAATGTCTGCTTTTGATCTAAAAAATAATAAATGGAGAGAATTAGATCAGATTTGAGTGCACCAGTTACGTCGTCTTTTTTTAAATATTCAAAAATAAAATGTTTATATATAAATATATATATATAATGTATGTATACATTTTAAGAATTGAGTTAGATGTTCATGTGCTAAATTGGTTTTGAAATCTTAAAACCAATTATAAACATCGATAACGAATGTTTTCTAAAACAATCCGGCATTGAATGTCATGTTAAACGTACACAATTTTTTTAAGGCCTTGGCTTTGTAGGGCAATATTTCAAGGGCTCTTTATAACCAATTTTTTATCAGCTCCACAAATAATATAATACTTAAGACAACTCAATTGAAAGGATCTGCTGAGAGTTTAAAAAAAGAAAAACGGTAAATTATGTGCTATAGCAAAGAATTTGTCCTGTCAGCCTTGGACTTGGTCAAAATATGAACGTTCCTGTATACATCGTAATTCTTTTTTGAGACTGACGCGTGAGGTATAGCATTCTCTACAACGATCATGAGTGACCGAAAGCTTTGCCAAACTATCAAATCACTTCTCTCTAAAAATGTATTTTGCACATTTATGAAATCTAATTGGTTTGTTGTAGCAATTTATTATTTTAATTTTGTTTTTACATTCGAATTTTTAAAATTGCAATTTATAATATTTTTTAATGAGATTTGTTTATTTTGTAAAATATTTTACAAAAAAAAATTCTGAAATTTGGCAAATACGCTAAGACGGACTAATTCGAGTTAACAAGTAAAAAAAAAAAAAAATCATTATGCCCAGAAAAACAACAATAAAAATTGTTTTACTACTGAATGTTTATCGCTTCAAAAACTTAATAACGGACAGTGATTTTTATTTGGAATGTGACCATAAGAATATAAGGAATATTGTGCTTATCCTCTTTTCCTTACCGTTTAAAGTAACACCTATTACCATCTGTAGAAACAAATAAATCATTTTGTTTTTCCTTATGATGATTATACTGAATTAACATTAATTCTGCTTATTTATGTAAATAAAGAATCAACAATTGAATTTTCTGATTCATGAACATTTGCTAATCAGAATGAGAAAAGCAATGGAATGATTAAAAAGTAACAAAAGGGTGGCAAAAAAAGGAAGAAGAATATCCCTGTCTAAAAATAAGCATAAAAATAAATGCAGATTATTTTTTTTTCATTATGTCTTTTATCTGTTTTAATTTACAGCAAAATTATTATAAATATTTTTTTTTAAAAACGTTTTCGTTTTTGGCAAGACTACTTAATTTCTCGAACTTTTGCATACACATTGAAAATTTTTGACATAAATACCTTTAGATGATTAGTCCCGTGAAAATTTTTATTTTATAGTTGTTATTTTATAACAATTTTAGTCTCATAACCTCTTTTTCGAGAACCTTCTGGAGTGGGGGTTCTCATGTCTCCATTAGAGCATTATGGGGCTTGGTTTACCCTGGCAGTGCCCTTCCCTCTATAGGTCAGTAGAGGATTTTCTTACTGTTAGTCATTTCTCAACATATTTATGGTGTCTTAAACTTGGGCTTGATCCAATGCCCCTCAGCTTGTGAGGCGAGAGCATTATTGACTACGATACCCAATTATTAGATAAGGCATTAAATACTAAAATGTCAGGTCGAAAAAAACGCAAAAATTGAATCAAAATGCTATGAGAAAATAACAAAGACATACAAATTGGAAAGTTTTGAAACATTTTCGTAAATATCAACATACAAAATTAACAATTTAATCAAAATAATATACTTTTTTTTGTATTTTAGATTGCATGGCGGCTATGAAAGTTTAGATGGTGGATTTACACAAGAGGCTATGGTAGATTTGACAGGTGGAATATCTGACAGTTTTAAACTTGCTGATAAGATTGGAGATGTTTTGCTTTATGAACGCCTTAAAAGAGCTTTTGAAATGGAAACATTAATGACAGCATCGAAAAATGTAAGAATTAAAAAAATAATAATAATAACAATGAAATTTTAAAAAATTGATTATTGTTATTTGAGTTGATAACTCTGTATTACTCGCTATACGTGAGATAGAGCTAAAAGTATTGATTATATTCAAAATAATTTGCACCGCGCAAAAAAAAAAAAATATATAAAAAAAAAAAATAAGGCTGAACGTGATATAACTTTTTTGCTGTCAAACGGGGACAGGTAGGAGGTGTGGTCGATGATTGTAGGACTGAACTCCAGCAATCTCGTGGATGTCAGAAACAACAAACGGCTACCATTAAATTATATAGAAGTAAACTAAAAGTGCATTAATTCAAGTACGGTACATTGGATCGATCTGAAATTTGATACAATGCATTGTTATGTTACACAAGTCTTTGTGCAAATATTCTGCTCGATATCTTGACTGAATTGGGTCATTTTTTATTTTTGCTTTTACGCAAGACAGACGAAGAAATGACAATAAAGTTAATATAAGCGATTTAAAAATGTCATCGTGTAGGTGTTAATGGTACTCGAATTAGAACACATTAAATTGACAAGAGAATTTTTATTACGAGTCATCTACGATGCTTTTCTTAACTTTTTTTTTTTTTGCATCTGATACATCTTTTTAGGACTTGTATTTCTGCGCTCCTGTGAGGATGTTTTCTTTCTTTTCTTTTTTTCTGTTTTACTCGGTGAACCTGCTGTTATTCATTCGTTGTCTGTCATTTTCCTGTTTCCTAGCACTCCTTTGCATGTTGACTGGACTGTTTCTTTCATGCTTTGCTACTGTCCTTCGGAGGTTGCGTCTTCCAGTACTTCGCGTAGGGCTTCGATAGTGAGATCTTTAAATCTTCCTTTTTGGCTTGGTTCTTCAGGAGGGATAATTATACCGAGACCTACAGGCTATACATACTCGGTATTATGTCTATTTAGCTTTAATTTTATTCTGGCCAAAAGAAGATGGTGATCTGAGGCAATATTATCTTTCTCTTTACACGTATGTCCTGGAGAGATAGCCTGCATTTATTAAAAATCATACATGGTCTATTTGGTTCATCGCTCTCATGTCCTGTAAGACCTATGTAGCTTTATGTATTCTCTTGTGCTGAAAAATACCCTTCTATTACCAGTTCTGCTGTGTCACATAGGTTTGCAAACCTCTCACAATTGTCGTTCATATCGCCTATCACTTGTTTTCACATTACCTCTTCATACTCTACATTGTTGTTGTTGCCAATCTTGGCATTTAAGTCTCCCAAGAGGAAGACGATGTTCCTCCGAGGGTGACCCTGGACTATGGCCATCACTATATTGTAGAATTCTTCTTTGTCTCTTCCATCGCTTTCATAAGTTGTTGCGTAGCATTGGATGCCATCTAGGTTGGTGTTACGCTTCTTTGTCCGAAAGTTTGCTAAAATAATTCTAGGTCCAATGAATGCTCCTTGTGTTGCCATCGATATCATTATTTAAGCATCCAGGGTCTGTGGAAGAATCAAACACTCCGTGTCCCGGAAATGTCATCAATTCTCCCAAGATTAATCTCTCCTGTCCACATCCAGTCCGTCTTGCTTTATTAATTTCGATATTGGTAAGCTTATATCTCCTCATCTCGCGGATATCTGTCCATCTTTACTAGCTTCATACATTGTATGGGCATTTCAAGCTCCGATGGTGGTGGTGATCCTGATAGCGATGATGGTTGTCTTCCAGATGTTGGCTTTCTCTATTAGGCGTCATATTTCCCTACTAAGGTGAACCATCCTCTTCCAGGACTGAATGACTTTTGCTTCTCTTTTCGGTGTTTTTGTTAAGTCTGATTTTTACAAGGCAACGATGTTAAACTTGCGCGCTACCGCTTGAGGGGTTGCCCCTCACAGGTCAATGGGAAGCTGCCATTGTTCGGGTTGGGTCCCTAGCCTTTGTGGATCCCTCCACTGATTTTGGTCCACAACGGGTATTTTATTTCCACGGTATCCTACATATCTGGTGGGCTTTCCCCTATCCGTCTTCTGTTGAGATCAGCAACTCACACACGCCAGAAGTATGTGTGGACGCATTAATCTTCTGTAGAGGAGTATGTCTGTATACTAAAGATAAATTGATATAAATTTAGTGAGGCGAATACATGTTTTATAAGAATGACTAGAAAAAAATAAATAATATATTTTTATATATATATAAATAATTTGCATAGTTTAACATTTTTTTATGAAAAGGGTTTGCTAAAAATGCATTAGTTTTTTTATTTAAATTCAAATAAAAAGCTAATACAAATGCATATTTTTATTTTTGACATTAGACTGAAAAGGTCAATGAGGAAAGACAAGAAACGGGACTAATTACTGGGCATGCCTACAGCATCACCAAGTTTTTGGAAATTGAGGTATTTTCTTTTCTTTAAACTTATATTATATATTTGTGTGCATGTATATATTTATGCTTATTTATACGACCTGAGTGATGGGATCCTTGCTGTTTAGCAAATAATTCAAAAACTATATAGCATAAAATTTATTTATTGGGAGGATATTATTTTAGGCTTTTCGCAGGATATCTATAGGTTAAGAAAAATAAATTGTTGCCTGCTTAAAGTAAAATTCTCCTTGTGTTGACATTCAAAGCTATTATAATTTTTCAACCAAATAAAATACCTCTCCTTGACTAAATCAAGTGATTTGATGAGATTGCATCAATACGATCAGGTTTTTGAAAATTAAGTTTAGAAGATGTTTAAAAAAGTTCTATGTGATAAGGTTGAAAAATAAAAGTTACTTATGGTAGATGTCTTACACAACATCATCCTATACTTCAATTTGTTCAAAATAAATAATATGACCCCGCTGCATAACGGAATATTGATGATGTGTTAAATAACTTTAACCTGATTTGAACTCATACTATAATACTTAAAAGGCCAGTATGATCTTAATGTATTATAATATATGAAAGACTCGGTAACAACCATTTCCCAATTAGATACGAAATTTGATTGGTTCAGATAACTCAGATAAAATCCTATGTGAATTCGTTCTCTATTTTTTCAATCCGGTTTATATTATGAATTTATTTTGCAATATCGTTAATTCCAAAAACATACAAAATCAACTCTGCTCGGCCTCCATTGTGCATGGTTTAAATTTAAACACCTGTGTATTTTTAAACGATATCATGATGGATGTTTGTGCTCTGCAGACTTAGCTTGCAATAAACTTTAATTAAATAAACAAAAATCAAAGTGCCTTAATTAAATTAAAATTAGTTTACGGGGAAAACAAACCAAGAAACTTTTTGGCTAATGTCTCAATAAGTGCAATTAAATAGACCAAATCAATAATTAAATAAAAATATATAATTGATTAAATACAAAAAAGGAAAAAAATTCAAACATATTTTTCAAAAGTGAATTGTGTAGGAAGCTTACACTTATATTTAATTAAAACTGGAACTGTCTAATTTAGAATAGTGATTCTGAAACTCCTGGACGGCATCGGCTATTGCGTGTACGAAACCCATGGGGCAATGATGCTGAGTGGAAAGGGGCATGGAGTGATGAGTAAGATGCTAAGTTGATCAAGTCATTAATAATAAATTAAATTAATAAATCAATAGAGTACACGTTGTAATTATTATTTTAAACAGGCACTTCTTTGAATTTATATTAACATGCTTAACAGAATCTAAAATTTGTAAAGAAATTACCTATTATTAAAAGAAAGAAAACAATATTTATTAAAGATATTTGTTTTTGAAACAATTAAATACATATTGAAACACATTAGCAAATTCATACTTTCAGGTATAACTATATTTATATTTATTAATTAAATATATGTATATATATATACTGATTTTATATTTATTTATTCGCTTATGGTATAATATGTATATTATAATACCATATAAAAGGTTTTTTTGTAATAAATAATTAATGAAATATTTAATTAATTACGAAATTTCTTTGTTTATTCATTTTTTTACAATCATAAAGCTACATTAAGAAACAATCAGTGACCATTAAAAAACAATTGGGGCCAACAAACAGAGATGGAGAATTTTGGTAAACAAAGTATTATTGCTTTATTTGTTCTATACTTATTTCTCTTTACGAACATTTTAATTGGTAAAGATTTACTGATATTAACATAGTTTTCTTTTAACAAACCTAATAATATTTTGAAAACATTTTACTATACTACTCATGAAATGTTTAATTACATTTCATTATTACTGTTTTTAGCGCATTTTCGAGAAGTCGAAATGCGCTATTGTATCCGTTTTGTCCGTCTGTCAGTCCGTCCGTCCATCTGTCATCACCCTAGATCTCAGCATCCATAAGTCCTAGAACCATGATGTAAATATGTTTTTGTATGCCCTGACCTGCCATTTGTGCATCAACACTCAGTTACTCGATCCGTTTAAAAACCCCGTTAAAACTACCAAAAAATATTTCGAATCGAGAGGTAACACTAGCGCAGGGAACGGCCGCCATTGCCGGAAGTCGAAAGCATAAATTTTCAAGCATTGAAGAGTGTAGCGAAAGAGTGCAAAAGAATTAGTTGTTTTTTTTTTTAGTTGACGTCATTAGAATATGTGTAAAAGTTTAGAGAGTTTTACGTCATCATTTGTGGTGACTTGTAGTTGGATCAAAGAGAAAATAATTTTTTTAGCGCATTTTCGAGATGTCGAATGCGCTATTGCACCCGTTTTGTCTGTCCGTCCGTCCGTCATCACCCTTGATCACAGCATCCATAAGTCCTAGACCCATGATGTATATATGTTTTTTGTATGTCCTGACCTGCCATTTGTGCATCAACACTCAGTTACTCGATCCGTTAAAAAACCCCGTTAAAACTACCAAAAAACTTTGCGAATCGAGAGGTAACACTGGCGCAGGGAACGGCCGCCATTGCCGGAAGTCGAATACATNTTGACGTCATTAGAATATGTGTAAAAGTTTAGAGAGTTTTACGTCATCATTTGTGGTGACTTGTAGTTAGATTAAAGAGAAAATAAAAAATTTTAAAATGTAAAGAAATGACTTTTGAATTTAAAAAAATGTCAAGTATATTCATTACACAAGAAAATTCATAAAAATATGTCTAAAATCTAAACACAATTACTGATAACTACATAATGCTGATATCTAACATAAGTACTGATACATAATACGAAAATGCGCTAACACGTCCTGAGTTCCAAAAGGGATCAGGCTTAACATGTTTTTTTTTAAATGTAGAGAAATGACTTTTAAATAAAAAAAAATGTCAGGTATATTCATTACACAAGAAAATTCATAAAAATATGTCTAAAATGTAAACACAATTACTGATAACTACATAATTCTGATATCTAACATAAGTACTGATACATAATACGAAAATGCGCTAATACGTCCTGAATTCCAAAAGGTACCAGGCTTAACATGATTTTTTGTTTATGTTCTAAACTTATTTTGTAAGCACTTTTATTATTTCTCTTGCCATTTGCAGATCATGTCTGTAGTAAACATAACTATATGTGTTATTTTTCAATAGTATCAAGATTAAATAGTTATATAGGTAAAAATATAGAAAAAAAGTATCTTTCATCTATTATGTTTTTGTTTTTTATTTTTTAAATTCAATTTAACACTTAGCCCATTTTTTTTAAATCTCGTTTTCCTTTTGTTTTTGACTATGTAAGAAAATTTCCGTTTTTAAAATGAAAAACATTTATTTCAGGATATCTTTTGAAGATTTTATTGCAAACTTCGACAAGATGAGTCTTTGTTACACAAATCAAAATGCATGGGTTACTGAAGGCGACAAACGTGTTGTAAGTTTTATAACATTAAATAAACTGTAAAAACTTCTGCATTTATGAATTGATTTTCGAGAACATCAAAAATATTATTTTTTGTAAATAAATACAAAAAACTGTTTATAATTCAAAATATTCATGTTAAATTTAGCAATGAGATTGTTGACCTAAAATATTTTATATATCTATATATTTTTTAACCAAGTAATATTTTAAAAAAATAGCTGTCAAGCTCTTCAACTTCATAGAAATAAACTAAGTAATATATTTTGTATTATTCTTAGAACGATTATAAGTGGAAAGAAAGCATTATTCAGGGTTCCTTTGTTAATGGAACAACAACATTGGATTTGGAAGACGAAAGTGGTGAGATGCATTTATTTCACCAGTTAGTTAACTGAAACCATTTTAAAAATAATTTTTTTAATCGCTCAAAACAAAACAAAGATACAAAATAATTTTAAAAAAGACTGCTGAGACAATAATTTGGTATTTTCATCAAAAAATAGTAATTAGTAAGTACTCTGACAAGTGAATTATTTTTATGGGAGGGTGGGAGATAAAAGAACATTACTTTTGCATTTTAAAAAAAATGTATGAATGTCTTTATCTATAATTTTAAATAAGGGGAAAAAAGATAAAGGCAATTTTTAGAAATAATTAAAAAGATATATTAAAGATAGCTAAAATTGTACAGGTTTCGAATTCAAATACAACTCCCACAGTGCAATTTAAAACTGTGTTGAAATTTAACTAGGCTAGGGACAAAATAGTGGTCTAAAATTGTGCTCGAATAAAAAACTAATTCACCACATTCAACTTATTTTCCAATGTGTTCATAAGAAATTGCAACATCAATTGTCGCCATTGTACGTCATAAAATGTTACATACGTATTACAACACATTAATACCTTTTAATCAGCACTCACGTTAAGAATTAATAATACATGATTTTCAATCACCATATTTCCCCGTCAAGCATACATTATGGATTTTCTTATAGATATAATGTGGTCATTACTGTAACAGCTACTAGTAAATTAATTTATCAAAAGAGCCCGCTTTCCAGTTTAAATTATGTTTATAATAATTTTATAACATATTTTTTATAAAGGAAACATCAAGCAGAATTCAAAGTATCATTTAGATTTCCAAACCTTCAACATGTCTCCTGTTATTATTTCTGTGATGAAAAAGGATTCTTCCAAATCAAGGGACAAGTACATTGTTTTCGAAATTTATGAGGTAACGAAAGAATGATCTATGCTTCTATAATAACTTAGGTATTAGATATGTTGACTTCTCACATCATAGCCACTATCTCAGAAATGAATTTCTAATTCAAAGACGGTCATCGTATAATCTTTTTTAAATAAAATTTTTTAAAACTTGCATTAAAATATTTTTTAAACACACACACACTAACACACACACACTTTGAGAGACGTTTTGTGTTGGTGCATTGCCATGGTACGAGTGTGCAAGTTCACCGTGTATGAAACACGTTATTTGTGCTATGAACAGTGAGAATAGTGTGTATTGGAGAACTGGATGATGGCTTGCTATTAATGTAAGATTCTCAAGGATTAGATTAAAGTGTTGTTATCTAGACCACAAAATGTTGGAACACGTGTTTCTTGACACACAATTTCTATTACATCGCGCCAGAAATACTGGCTCCATAAATATGAACTGACTCCAGCCACCACAACCACTAGAAATAAATTAAAACATTGCTGACCACTGAAAGAGTTTTAAGCAGCCCTTCAAGGTATGCAAGGTAGAAAGTGGAGTCGACACAAGAATTCAAAGAAGTGCTGAACATGACACTGACACTGCTGCATGTGATATGCCATGAAGAATTTGAAGTATACAATTTATTCCAATACGCTGGTCAAGAATGAGATGATTACGACACGAAATTTCATTCAGTGAACTGTTTGTTAAAGAAATTAGAGAGTTATTACTTGCGAAGAAAGAATGTCACAGTCGAGAGATAGAAATCAAGGAGAAGGAGAGAGTGTCGATAGTTTCATAACATAGTCACTGATTAAGGACAGAATTGTGGCTGGCATGAAAAATGAATACCTCTGGGTCAGATTACCGAGAGATTTAGACGTGAATTTAAACAAAACATAAATTATTTGCATAACAAATAAGACATATGAATGGCAACTCAAAACAGCAGAAGAAACATTACAACAAATCGGACAGAATCGACGGACGTAGACACTCACAGCATGTAATCAAAATAATGTTTAAGAAAAAAAAACCTTTTTGCT
The DNA here is from genome assembly GCA_002072015.1 of Radix auricularia. NCBI lineage: Eukaryota > Metazoa > Mollusca > Gastropoda > Lymnaeidae > Radix > Radix auricularia. The sequence continues at coordinate 629,134 of MUZC01000645.1, read as the reverse complement.
CGTAACAGCCAGCAGTCGTCGTGTCAGCAGCAACTGCGCCCAGATCATACATCTTTAAAAAGGTTAAAGATGGAATGAGATACCGACAAAACATGAAGGGTCAATCTTTTAATGGAAGGCGAAATGTTCCAGATATTTAGCCCGACACACGTCGATCAGAGCAAGAGAAACGGTGCTCTACAAAAGCAGATGTAAAAACGTATATCCAATCTGGGCAAGCATTCCTCATGTATCCAATATAATAGGGTGTTGTCCAGGATGTTCAGTCCACCCGGCCAGAAACAGTCAGAAAACAATTGTCCCCATTGATGACGAAGATGGAACAGAAATCATTGGTAATGGATAAAAAAAATCTCTTAAAAGAATTTGCCTGGATTACGTTCGCAACATTCAGGTTTGTAAAATACTTAATATGGTACCGATATTACATTAAGCGAATTCAACGACAGCAACAACAACAAAATTACGTGAGGAACGTGAAGCCGACAACAATATACCAGATGGATATTGTGCTTTGAAAGACATCGGAAGATTCAGTGTTAGTATTCATGTACTGAATGGTGTATGATCTATTTGCATTGATAAACTGGGTCATTAATTTTTTTGTTAGAAGGTAGATGTAAGTGACGTGTTGTGTTGTTTTATGGACATGGTATGAGCGTTTAGTTCACCGTGTATTAAATACGTTGTTTGTGATGTGAAACGTGAAAATTGTGTGGTGAAGATCTGAAAGATGGCTGGCTATTAGTGTAAGGTTCACGTTGTAACAAGGAGTTTATTAAGGAGCTGTTACCCTGAATTAATAGTGTGGAGACGTGTTACTTGACTTGACTTACATGGTGTTAGAAGTTCTGAATTCACAACCTCTACACACATATGCATAATTTAATATTTGCTATTACATATTTGAATATTTTCAGTCTATAAAAAAAAAATTAAAAAACAGACCCACACAATTTACTTATATATACCAATATATTATCGACGCCCGCTACATAGTGGGAATTTTTGCGTCAAACACTTTTCAATGAATATTGTCTTGCATTTTAATTTTTTTTAGGTTTCTGAGGGAAAAGATTATATATATATATATATATATATATATAATTGTCCAACTTACACTAAAATTGGGAATAGAACGCCCTATTGAACATATCAACGACGAGAACTACACGTCTATTCCTACAGATTCATATAAATATTATTTACAGAGTTGTAAAATTATGTCTTTGAACAATTTCAAAAGACGGGATTTATTTAACATTTTTTAGATTTGTTAATGCAATACATATTATTATTCAAAGACTCCTATAATTTTTTTGTGATTCGATGCCCCTCTACATATAAAAAAAAATCCAATAATTTTGATCAGGTTAATAAAATGTAACAAGTTAATGGCATAACAAAATGATTTTCTAAAAGATATAAACAGTTCCTGACTGGCTAAAAACATATTTTAAAAAGATAAGGCACTAGAAACAGCAATAGTTTCTAAACCGATCTCCAAGACGAACATTTAGTTGTATGGGTGAGGCAGGTCGTCGTCTTGGAGATCGGTTTAGATAACACCTGTACAATATAAATAAACAGGCTCAGTATCCTGTGTCTAAACATTTTAAAAGTGTTGACCACGATGGCATTTTGGATATTGTAGTAACTGGTATTCTATATGCAATCAATACCCATGATAGAGTACACATGGAAAATAGACTCATAAAACGATTTGACACGTAGGCTCTATATGGAATTAACCAAATCCACAATTTTACCTGACTGCAAAATCGTTTTCCCGTTGTGGTTTTCACTGTTACTTTAGATACTTCAACTTCCTCCTTTTTCTTATATTCTATGTCCGTGTTTATTTTTGTCTTTCATTTCTTTTTATTTTATCACATAGACTTTAATATGTTTTAATTTTAAGATATGCGTAAGTACATGTAATTGTTTTTGTACTGATGAAGGCATGAGCCGAAACGTCTACCATTATTTGTATTAGTTGATAATAAAGCTTTAATTTATTTTTTCCTTACACAAATAGTCTGTGTAATTTGTTTTTTTTCCTATTTGCAAAAATGGTTTTAATTACGGATATATTATTTAAAAATGTGTGTAAAATGTATTTCTAGGCTAACTCGGATAAACGTGTGTACAGCTGTTCAGGAAACAATCTCCGTGATGTCACAGGGCGTTTTGAGCTGCTCAGGGGATTGTACTATGTAACAATAAAGGCAGAGGACAACAGCCAAAGTGTTGATTTTACTCTAAGAGTTTTTACAGTTGAGCCCTCCGCTTTATTGTAAGTTACATTTTTTTCATCGGAGAAAATGGTATTAATTAAAAAGTTGTATGTTGTATATGTGCCATCAAATATACATTTTTCTATATTTATATAAATGTCTCTAAATTCTCATTCAGTAGAGGTAAAACCACCGAATAAAATTAAATACGCCTCACCGATTTTTTGTTGCTCATCATTCGGCTTTACATTTGAATTCCATTGTATATTAGACCAGCATTGTTCAAGATTCTTATAAAAGATCAGTCCCTGCTTTCTGTTATGAATTTAGAAAAAAAAAATCATAAACTCATGGTGTATTTTAGGTAAAGGTATGCAAAATGGCCTCTTCTTCAGTAATTCCCTTATGAATCGTTTGATCTGAACCAAAACTAATTTTCAAGGACCTAATGCCCCATTTAAGAATTAAGGTACTTAGTTTCAAAGTATATTAACACTATATTTCTTCTTTGTTGTCATTGACAAACAAAAAGACATATTGCTTGTACTTTTCATACATTTTTCTAAATATATTTTTAAGTGGCTTTATTGACCTTTACAAAGCTTATTAATAATACTTTCTATAACCAGAAAAAAATCCGACTATTTAGTTGTATGTTAATTACTTTATTTGTTTTTAAAAGCTTTTTTATTTGTCTTTTCAGGCCGCTTAATACAAATGTAGCAGTAAGTAAATTACTTTACATAAGATGCTGTTCATTAATTTAGCATGTAGTTTCAAAAGTAAGAACTCTTCTAATGAAAGCATTAAAACATTTTCGCCTCAAAAAATATATGTTTTTTAAATAATGAAAGTTATATAAATGTTTATAATATGAATATGGTATTGCCTAGAATAAAATAATTAACATTAACACGAGAATACTAATTGTACGCAACACGATTGTGAAAATTTTGTTAAATGATTTAAATCCAGTTGGCATTTTTTTTTTGAAACAAATGAAATTTAAGATTATGAACAAATTCGATAAAATATATGTTTCGCAAAATGGAATGAATATAAAATTGACAGTAACCATTTACTAAAACTAAACACACGTGCTCTTTCATGTAAATTAACTATTAATTAAAACACATATTCCAACACAAAAACTTATTTAATGAAAGTTTAATTTTGTAAAAAAGTGAATTTACTAATTTACTTTCTTCTTTTAGCCAAAGCAGAAATACGACGATAGGATTGCTAACTTATTTGAAACGCATTGTGGTAAAGATAAGAAAATGGATGTAAAAGAGTTTTACAGTTTTCTCTTAGAACTTGCTTCTTCCAGTGAGTATTTCAACATCTTTTTTTAAAAATTGAGCTAGCACTTTGTCTTTACGCAAAACATTCTAGATGAACTTTAAAAAAAATTAATAGTTTAATATTTTGAATTATATTTTGCGATTTTTATTTCATTCAAATTTTAGAAAAAATTTTAAGAGTTAAATAAACATGTGTTTTGTGTGTGTATATGTATATATATATATATATATATATATATTGTAGAGGATCTATACCGGGGTTCTAGTTCCTTTTATCCACTGCTCTCATTTAAGCACTAACACCAACAAGCCATTTAGCTAGACAGTAATTTATTAGATGAACACTTCTTATCTGGCCGTCACTATGTCCTTCGTTTCCCGTCTCTCCAACCAGACTCTTACTCGACGCCCCCGCCTCGACTCGTTGGCTCCCTTTTGGTCTAGCACATCGCGGCTCCCCTGGCTTAATGTACCTCTGAATCTAAGTCCTTCCCTTATATTGCTAGCCACCGGTATGTGCGTGATACGTGAGACGCCCACCTCATTAAAGCCATTAAAATGAAACAGCATTCAAAGTTTCCCCAAGTTCACATAAATTACATTTGGCATCTTCCTGGACTATGGTCAGTTTGACAGCACTAAAATCTTTGCTCTGGTCACTGACGATTGTTCGTAACCTAACACCCTCACATTCCGTTACCCTCTTGCCCGGAGAATGGTCTGGTAAAATAAGGGGGGGGTTGGCAGAACGGGGCCATAAAATTTGCTGGGGTGCACCTTTACTCAAGCGTTTCTCCACACTATCTCCCGCAACAAAAAAATGTAAAAGTCTCCTGACATTATTTAACATCAATCACTAAGTTCATCACTGATTCGTAAATGGCTTCTAGTGACATTGACTATAGGCATTTATTAACGACAGCTGATACTTTTGTACTCGTTGTTTCCTTCATCGTAGTTATCTCCCCATGTTACTTAATATACTTGACTTGAACTTCTACGCGTCTCCCTTACCGGACGTCCGCGTAACCTATAAAGTCATCCAAAATAAAGTCAATACAGTCGGCAGTCAACAGTAAGTCTGCCAGATGAGAATCAAAACACAACAATAGTTTGACAACATCAAACAAAAATAACCATCAGTACATTCAGTTGATTGAAATGGTAAACTAAAGTGCAAAATGTATGTACGACAAGAAGTTTCAATGAAAGTGATGAACACAAATAATGTCAATGAATCGTTTAAAAAAAAAAAAAAAAAAAATCCAATAACATTAGGTGAATAAACATCATAGAAACTTCCTAATTATACTTCCGGTTTAGCACCAGACAACCCAAGCACATTAAGTCATTTCAACAGTATCCTTATTCGTGTACTAGCATTACATTTACGCAAACAAAATAAAATTATTCATTTCATCATCATGAATCAACTAATAGCAAAAGACAGCAAAACATATTTCAGAAATTCACCATTCCTTAAATTCAAGTGATCGCATTAAATGACTAACCAAAATAGTTATCTCATTATTTCAGATAGTGTAATTTCAGTGTTCATTTGAATAATCTAGATTTTAGCACACTCTCCTCATCTGTCGTCTATCACACAAATAGTTCATAATCTTCTACTTCAACTTCGGCGGATAAGTGTCATCGTGTTTCATACTGACATATCCCTCAAGATGAATGATTTTCATTGTCTGCCCTTCTCGTCTTATTTCGAAAAAGTTATCATTGAATTTTTTGGTGATAACAAACTGATTACGATGATGTCTGTTTTTGTCATCCCGACACGCTTGGTTGACGGAGTCGGACAATTGAATTTTGTCACCGACCTTAAACGAGCGAGTTGCTGCTCTTGTCGTGATGACACCTTCCTCCCGCTCCTGTCGAATTGTTGCCTTTGTCTCGACTCTAGCAGGACGTTTGAGTTGACCACACCTCTTGACGGGCGTATCATTCACATTCCTTAACCTGGATACCGGTAAGGGGCAGGGCGATGGAACAATAGGTTAACTCTGACCGCGAGTAACCCTAGCCTCCTGAATTAGACTTGAACGCTGCCTACTATTCACTTTCACTGTATTCACTCCTAGGCGGGGAGTCACGGGTAACGGAATATTTTTCACCCCATTAGAAGCACTAGCATGGGAGTTCATCTTATACGGTTCACAAATTATTATTTTTCCTTTATGCACAATTTGAACCTTCTTGTTACCCAATGTCAGGCCTTTGCTGACTGAAAAGGCAAAGTTATATTTGCACAAAAAGTAAAAACCAATGTATCCGTCCTCGGCTATCTCAGCAACGTACACGGTCCAAGGGTACACATTGTTACCAATCTTTAATTTTAACCGATTCACCCAATAAAGCTTGAGAGGTTCTCCATTTGCGGTCTGTAAGTTCACTGGGTCCAATTTGTAAATTTGAGGGCGCTGCTTACGTGGGATCTCGAAAAATCGTTTTCCCGAAATAACAGTTACCGCAGCTCCTGTATCCATCAGAATTAATGTTATTTTCCATAAACTGAAATACGTTTCAGTTGAAGTGGTCTAGGAGTTGTCCCTCCAAGTTCTTCAGTAGCACAATTACGGGCAATGTGACCAACCCCTTCACAATTGTAACACCTGAGCTCCGCCCTCCTCTGTTCTCGCGTCCACTGAGGTGTTGGCTCTCTCTGTGAGGTGACAAATGACCTTAGAAGCTCTCTCAGGTCACTTACTTCTCTTGATAACTGGTCAGTAGTCACTGACGCTACATGTTGAACTGGGGTACAGACGTTCTCTCTCAGATTTATGAGTTGATCTAAAACGGCTCTCGCCCTGTCAACTGCAGGGGGAACGGCCATAAGGCCCACTTGAAGTAACATTGACTGGTCAGGCAGGCCACGGAGAAACTGTTTGAACCCGATAGCGTCCCTTGTAGTTTGGTCAGCCGTCGGGTAACCTTTGACCACTAGTTTCTTTATGTCATTGGCGTACTCAGCAGTGCTCTCTGATTTCAATAACATTCATTTTTCCAAAATGTTTTGGAAATAGGCAGGTGTTCTCTGGTCCCGGTATCTATTTTCAAGTGCGCTTCTCAATTTTTGGTAGCTGTCTCTAACAGAGTCAATTAGTTCACTGTATGTAAATTCCGCCGCCGCATCTTTTAAAGCAAAACCAAGAAAAATCAATTTTTCCTCATCGTTCCATTTGAAAAGTTTAGCACACGATTCAAACTGCACATCGAACGACTGCCAGGTTGAAGTTTCACTAAACGTTGGTAAGTTATTCCAATTCTGTAACGCCATTATTAGTTTGGTACGACTTGATCTTTGCATCACAATGAACGGGAATGAGTGTTCTTTCCTTCAGAGGCGTTGCAAGGCTAATATCCAACCACTGGCAACCATTTGTAGAGGATATATACCGGGGTTCTAGTTTTCTTTTATCCTCTGCTCTCATTTAAGCAATAACACCAACAAGCCATTTAGCTAGACAGTCGTTTATTAGATGAACACTTCTTATCTGGCCGTCACTATGTCCTTTGTTTCCCGTCTGTCCGACCAGACTCTTACTCGACTCGTTGGCTCCCTTTTGGTCTAGCACATCGCGGCTCCCCTGGCTTAGTGTACCTCTGAATCTAAGTCCTTCCCTTATATTGCTAGCCACCGGTATGTGCGTCATACGTGAGACGCCCACCTCATTAAAGCCATTAAAATGAAACAGCATTCAAAGTTTCCCCAAGTTCACATAAATTACATTTGGCATCTCCCTGGACTATGGTCAGTTTGACAGCACTTAAATCTTTGCTCTGGTCACTGACGATTGTTGGTAACCTAACACCCTCACATTCCGTCGCCCTCTTGCCCGGAGAATGGTCAGGTGAATTAAGGGGGGGGNTATATATACATAAATATATATATAATTGTTGCCGAAACTAATGATTAATTAACAGATTAATATTTAAATTGTTAATCAATGATAGTTTATTTGATGGCATATAATTGTATTAAAATTATGAAAATACTTCTATTTATTTAACAGGTTTTTGTAACTATTCTACTTTTGTAAAGTTTTATATTTATTTATTGATCTAGACATGCATAACTAAATGTTATATCAACAAGCGCTATTAACTCTCTAACTTAATATTTATTTATAGAAATGTTTAAATGGCTCCTTGACACGGAAGTAACCACAAAGACTAAGACTAAACACAATAACTGGCTTTACAATTATTATTAAATCATGCAATGGAACAAATAACACTAATCAAGGCAACTTTTGAATTCTTAACTTATAACGATAAAGAAGAATATCTAAATTAACAATGTAAAGAGATAAACAGTCACTATAAGTAATAGCTGATTTCTTCGGTGTTTAAAGTTGAAGAAAATCATGTACAATAACACTAGTGTTTGGCCTAGCTTAGTAACTCTTATAAAAAGATGAAGTAACTGCTCTTTTTGTAGTTTTATTTAAAGAATATACAGCTTTTACATACATTTACTAAACAGATTTGAATTGTTAATTTGGTCAGATAATTTTTTTTTCATTAATACTGATTTAGAACATTTTATTATACTGTATCAGATAACTAAAAAAATAATCTCAGAAACGTCACATTGTTGTTTATATCCTGAAATCTTCATTTGTGAATAAAAAAGAACTATTTATTTCGCATGAAACCTTTAAATTAAAGTTTATCAGAGGATAAAAGAAAATAATAAAGTACCAATAGTTATCGTATTGATAATTTAATACACACGTTTTAGGAATTCAAATAAACGTTTTCATTATTTTCAGTAAGCTACTATACGCGTTCAATAATGAAATATTTTGTTTTGAACATTCAAAGATGCTTTAAAGTATTTCATGTAAACAAACGCTATAGGAGGGGGGAATTCAAAATCTCCCGTGGCAACACTTTAGGGGGGACCTGAAATAAGTGTAGAAATTTGTGTTTCATTAAATTTTACGCCTATAAATTGTAAAACCCCCGGGCCCCAAGGCCCCTACAATTTCCTAGATGCGCCACTTCATGATAATACAATAAAACAATTAAAAAGTATGTGTGTTGGGAGATTCAAATTTTGGAATGCGTTGTTTTTTAAACAGATAAATATGGATCCTCTTAGGGAATAAAATAAATACAAACGCTAACTGAAGCATAAGTCGACGAAATTCATTTGCATTAAAAAAAACAGTCCCTTTAGTTCAAAAAGCATTGAAACTTGACAACCAAACACAAATTAATTGTAAATCTCATAAGCCAAATAAAGGATATAATACATTAATAAAGATAATTAAATTTAAAATTACGGACATACTATTAACCAGCATTCATAAAAAGGGACATTTCATAAAAATGCTATGTTAATCTGCAAACCATTGCTTTATAAATAATTATACGTCTTAATATTCATTTTTTTTTAAAAATGGGAGTTACCTTAACTTGCATAGAGTCAAGAATAGGTCGAATGAATGCCTGGGACGTACATACGGGACATATGGCAAACTATGTTCATTGATAATATGTATATATATATATATACCTACATATATATCAAAATATATATATAAA
>MUZC01000645.1:603205-619706 GCA_002072015.1 Radix auricularia | reverse complement strand
ATATATATATATATATATATGTATCGTAAAATACACGCTCTTCGCAGGGGAAAATAAGGATTTCAAGGGGAAAATCTCCATTATGGTCTCCCGCGATCAGGAGTTGATAATTAAATATTATTTGACTTGTCACATATCGCAGAAGTATATATTTAACAATTTCCTAAAATTTCAAAATTGTACCTACTCAGAAAATAAGAGACTTGGTGATTTTCAATATTTATGAAATCCATATATGGAGAAAACATATTTTTGGGGCATTGATCCTGCATGAGCAGTAATTTTAAAATTCTTTCCGTACAATTAACAAGCCAAACTTTATGTCTCTACCTACACGGGAAGTTAAATAATTAGTGATAAATTAGTGAGTCAGTGAGGTGTTTTGCCTTTATTAGTATAGATATGTATCTTTATACTATCGCAACATTTATGTATCATCATAGTAAATCCATTTTTTTGTAGACCAACTTCTTTTTTTTTTTTGCGTGTTTTTTTTCGACCATCATTTTATTGAAAATAAAGTAGTAAATGGTTGCTAATTTTAATGTCTGTCTAGCGGGGCAGTATATATTAGACGTATATTTTTATTAATACACCAAACGTTACTTTATTTATGTTATCATAGTATGTTTCCTTAAAATCGATTAGAATGACGAATCTACATTCTTAAGTTTGGATGAAGTTTTAAACGGTGTTAAAGAAATCAAGAAATGTTTGGTAAGTGTTTGTTCATAAAGTGTATTGTGGATCATCTCTTACTAACTAAACAAATAAAATTGCGTTTTTTTTTTTTTTTTGTTTTTTTTTGTCTAATCCTGAATTCTTGTTAGAGTTTAATTGTTAGTAAAAACTTTGTTTTCATTTTATCTTAAGGCCACTCATTGCGTGCACGAATTCCGGACGGAAAGAAAGAGAATTTGTGGGTTTTGTTCTTGCATACGGAAAAAAGAATAGAGATTATATTTCGATGTCTATCAGAAAGCTGTATTAAATTATGTCTTGAAGTATTACAAAATTATAATTAATTCTTTCATAATTAATATTTTACTTATGTTTCCTTTGTCTAATGGTGTTTGAAAATTGTATAATATTACTGATGGTGTTATCCGTGTCGCTTTTAAATAATTTATGTTTTTTAAAATATCTTCATATTTATAGACGGAAACATTGCTAGATAAAAGGTAGATTTGAAAGAATATTGATTTATACGCCATGGACAAAATTTAAGACTAAAATTAAAAAAACTGCATTCGTAACCACGGTGGAGCGGTATCATTGGTTTGACACTCAAGAACCCTGCTCCAAATACATGGATGAGTAAAGGGGCCATGACTAAATAGGTCATAAATTTGATGCCTGGTTCATGAGCTTGATAACTCATTAACAAATGAAAAAAGAAACGGGATGCTTCTGGTACTAATTAGAGGGCTACTTGATATCTTTTATTTGTTTAAACTAGGTGATACACTCGCTAATGCAGTGATGACAAAATGGCTTCGATGGCAAACTTAAGCACACCGAGTCTCAGATGACTCTTATATCTTTCTACATGTTTAAATCATTCATGTTCAGATCTAGTGTTAATAGTTTCAAAGGGGGTAATGCGTACTGTTTACTTTCCTTCAGCATTTGTCAGATAGCGTCGACCCACGATGAAGACTTGGGAGCAATACACAGGCGTTTGAAATAGGGTCACTGAAACCTTTCGAAAAGAATGGTCTTTCTGACCTTTATCTTATCTAATATTATACATTACAGACGCTCCTTCTGTACAGAAGACTATTGCGTCCTAAGTATATATATGCTTTGTGTTTAGTCTTGTATTCTTATTAGAGTTTTAAATGATGATAAAGTGTTGGCTTTCCTGGCTTCTTTAGGCAACCCATCCACGCCCAAATACCGGACGGGATAAAGAAAACATGTATGTCTTTGAAAGGTGTTTTTATCCGTCTGTCTACCTGGGGCTTCTATTTAGTTATCTTTGTGTTGTATTTCTAAATTTGAAGTTAATAGCTTTATTGCCATTTGTTGTTCTTTCCGATTTTAAACTTGTGCTTTACGCCCTGGGTTGATACACTATAAAGGACTTTTTTTTTCGTGTGACAAAATGCCTCTTGATACGTTTCGGAAGAATAGTGATACCGTTTATCACTGTGCTCGTCGAGTTAACGCAGTTTGAAACGGCCTATTTATCGACGAGAGAATGGTCAGCTTAGTCCCAACATGATACTCATATAACTCTGTAGGGCTTCAGATCTTTGCTTAGAAAGCTCTGTCGAGACATTTCTTTCCAGGGGTTTGTTGGAAGGATAGATCAAGCTTTGAGGGAAAAATATATCTATTTTGATAATACAATAAAATTAGAAAATGTATTAAAGAAGATACTTACCTTGTAATTAGTTTAATGAGACATTAAAGAGGATTAAGTTTGTTAATTCCAACCTAATCAGTGAATACGACAAGTTTTGATTACATATACTTTGCCTAGATAACGTTTATTACGCCATACACTTTCTAAAATAGAAAAATGATATGGAAAAGATAACAAATAATGAAATCGACATGTTTCTCTTTCGAATTATTTTATATATATATATATATATACTTCATTTACTTGCAAACTAATTTCTGTTTCTTTGTTTGTTTGTTGTTTTTTTGTTGTTGTTTTTTTCTATGTTTGTTTGTTTGTGTTTGTTTTGTGTCCTTTCTTTATTCTTAATAACAAAACCCTAAAATGAAAAAAAAAAGATAACACCATTAGATGACAATGGTCATCAAACGTGCAGCTGGTATATTTTAGAAATACTCACTAAAGGGATTTTCTCATGATTTATTACACTTTTAATTTGTAAACTTTCTTTCATAGAAGGTATTTAGATGTTTTAAACAAGACAATCACATCGAAGTGGACGCAAGCAATCTACCAGAAATGTTTAAGGCTTTAGGTAAAATTAAGCTTAAGCTTTTTTGTTTGTCCTTTAGTTATTTTTTTGGTAATATGTGTATTTATTTTTTTTCACAAGTGAAAAACACAGTCATTAGAACTCACTCAAATTCCAGACAATTTATTATTATTTTTGTCCTCTTTAAAAAAAAATAAATCTAGAAATAGCTATCAGCCAGAAAGTGTTTGTTGCCATAGTGAAACGCTACGGAGGACGATACAGTGAGATAACTGTTGAAGATTTTATTATGGCTGTTTGTAAACTGAAATCCTTACTAAAATCATACCGTAAGTGTTTATTGTAAATATTCTAGAGATCTTGTTTTTTTAATTGTTAAAAGTCTAACGGTTTAACAAAATTTGAATGTATTTTACCTTAAATAAAAATGAATCAACATATTTTATACGCTTTTACATTAGAAATGTTATTAAACAGATTATTTTTTTTCTTTATTTCCAGCTAAATACGCTGAAGTAAATAACACATCACTCATTGAACAGGTGAGTTTAGCTTAATACATTAATAAAAACAATGTTTATATTATTTAAATCTCTAATTAAGGGATGTGTTACTTTAAAACAAACTTGACAATTACACGTTTAAAATTAATTTAAAAGAATTTAACGTCAAATGAAATCTGATTCAAAATAGCGTAGATCTACTTGTTTGTTTTACATGTTTCAGATGCTTGTTGACGCCATTCTGAAATAAAGATGAGTTGAGCAAAGCGGATAAAGAAATGTGTTATAGGCAATGTTTTTTTTAAAAATCAGAAGAAACAAAAATCCTTAATCAATGTTAATCTCTATTTTACCTATGTAATCTTATACATCTTAAATACTAATTTTAGTTTTTTCTATGTGGGTAATTAGAAAATCAATCCTGAAAAATGAACTAAACACATTGTTTTAAGCTAATTTTTGTATTATTGTAAATGAACATTAATTATCAAGATAAAGACAGTTAATAATAATAATAATAATAAAATGATGATTTATATAGCGCTGTATCCCAGCAAGGAGCCAGGCTCACAGTGCTTTACATGGAAACAAAAATACATATATAAATAAAAAGAAACATTCATAGCATATTAACTACATAAATAACAATACGGTATACTCAATACATCAGCTACGCTAATCAATTACAGAAATGTGGTTTTATTATTTTTGAAAATAAATTTTAAAAAGATGTGTCTTAAGTGCAGTCTTAAATGACTTAGCAGTTAAGTAATAGTTAATAGTTACGTCAGCTGGCCATTCATTCATAATACAAATGAAAAATAATATATGTAAAAAAGGTGATTATATAACTATAAATCACGTTGCCGAAGATGCTTCATTTGTTATTTGGAAAGTAACATACATTTAAAATTAATTTATTAATATATATAAATGTTCTTTTTATTTCCTATACTTAACCTGCCGCAAGTAGATCCTTACGGTAATCAACATTGTAATATTTATTCATGCTAACTCACAACAAACATTTTACATTGCACATTTGTTTTTTTACTTTTTTGAAATTTAAATATAAGACTTCAATTGCAAATTTTGTACTAAACTGTAATTTTTTTATCGTATAATTGATAGTAATAGAATATCTTTGAGCATCATTTTCAATAAGAATATATTAAATAACTTTTTTAAGTAGTTATAATATGTTAAGTATAAAAGTGTACTTTTACAATTGAATGTATACCTATAATTTTAAGACAGTTTTTTTTTAAAGAATACGTTTTGTTTTAGAAGCCCTCATATTTGATTAGCTTCTCTATATCAAAAATGCCTTTTTTGTTGTTGTTGTCATTGTACTGCAGAGTTGCCAAACGTCCGTAAATATATGGACAGTCCGTAAAGATTTGTCGTAAAATTGACAGTCCGTAAAATTCCGTATAAAAATTAATAACCCCTTTCAAAAATGACTGTTTTAACGTTTTAAAAAACAGTAAATTTTGTTTCTGATATTTTTTTTTCAATTCAAATTTTAATTTTTAAATTTTTTTAGTTGCAACCCGCGCTCTATTAAGAACATTAAGTGCTTTCTGGACAGCTAGACTCGCGCGGTGAGACGCATCGTGGCAAAATAGATTGTTTAAATAGACCCTTAGTTGTACGGCAAAATTGCGCATACATTATGGCGAAATGAATGCAAAAATAGTATATCTTTGTTTGTTTGTTGTTTTTTTTTTTTGTTGTTTTTTTTTTTAAAGAGCGGAAAAGATGAATACAAGCAAAGACGAAAGCGGCACTATAGCCGCAGTGAAAACTGTGAAATAAAAGAAAATGAGGAAAAAATTATTGTTAAAAAAGCTAAAGTGAATAAAATGTGCTTTTTTTAACCTACATGGATTACAGATGGCAAAATTAAGGACTGGACATTAACGGACAATGACAATGATTTTAAATATATCGATGTATGTACGTGCAGTAAAATATTGAGTGTTGCGCCTGGTGATGTACGAGACTTCACAGCCAAGGTAGACGTGCAAAACATATTCAGGCTTCCACATGGAACATCAGAAGTAGAAAGCGTTTTTTCTTCTGTTAGTTTATTTTTTAAAAAAATAAAGAACTTGATAAGCAAATTGTCTACTCGAATGTTGGAAACTTTACTGACTGTGAGAAATGGTCCGGGAAAATTACTCTTGCAATGGTCGACAGTGTAAATGTATCTATGTATGATACAAAGCAGGAAGAATTAAAACACTGTCAATGACGACGTATATTATACAATAAACAAACATTATGAAACATGAACATGGTAATAGATACGTACTCATATGGAGACATTACATTTTAGCTACAATACTTGGATTAAGCTTTATATTAGTTCGTTTTAACGTAACCATTTTATATTAAATGAGTACGTAAAAAAAAATTCATATATTTTTCCGTAGATTTTATTTTATTGAGTTAGCAACCCTGTTGTACTGCGAGCCAATTTTTAAAATTATAGATTTTATTTATTTCATGTATTTATTTAAGTAAACAACCGTCATATATATGTAAAAATTTACCAAATAAACTTTACCATTTTTCTAGTTATGCTATGGTGATACTCATTACTTTTTATTTAAATTTTGAAGAAAAAAAATACTGGAAATGTTGTTCCTGTTTTTTTTTTATTTAACATTCTTAATTTGTCTATAAATTCATATTCATTTAAATTAGTTGTAAGAAAGAATAGTACATAAAAACGAAGCGTTATTTACATAAAAAGAGAACGTAATTTAAAAGAGACAGGGGAAATAACTTGATTAAAATCCAAAATAGTCAATTACCTGTTTTTGTTACCTCCCATGCGACATTTGCTATATTTGCATTTAACGATTAATAGACCCCTGATATTTCAAATTAGTATTTTAACAACATTTGGACCAGAAGTATTTCTTTGAGTGTATTCAAAAACGTATAAATGTTTTGTTGTTATTTCATAAATAAAAAACTCTTTATACAACTATAAATAAACAACAATAAAGGACTGTTACCGTCGAGGAAGTATGCTCTAATAGATTCGTGCTTCTACTTATTCGGGAATTCTGTTATTAGAGATCGTTCATCTTTTACCTTCGCATTAGTGTTATAACAACTTCCTAGTGATTCATGATTTTACCTACATGTGAAGTTATCGAATATGGCTTTACTCCTTCTATTATATATATATATATACTAGCTGACTCGTCGTGCAATGCTACGATCTCAGTAAAATTAATAAATTTAAGAAACAAACGAATGATGATATAAAAAAAATTATTTAATTCCGAAAATCTACGCGTAAGTGTTCAAAGGAAAAAAAAAAATCAGTTTCAATGCAAACGTTAACGAACAGCCAAAATTTTTTAATAATTTTAAATCCTCATTTTTTAATTTCAAAACGATATAAGGGGACTGGTTCCAAAATAAAAGATAATTCAATTTGCTATAAGTTTCTCATGGACTCATGTTATATTTCTCAAAATCGTGTAAAATTAAAAAGGGACTTAAATTATTAAAGTGCAATAAAAATCCTTTGGGGCCCCTAGCCCTGATGGTATGACCATTAGAAGTTCAGTGCCCTATAGTAATTAAATATAGACTCTTGAGTTTTATGTACTAACATTGGCAAAGTCCAATTCTTTTTTCAGTTACTTACGCTTACACAATAGTTTTAATACAGCTAATATAAGAAAAGAAAGGCATCTAGTGACCCCTAGACCCATTCTGTGCAAGTTGTCTATAAAGTATGCTCATTTAAATTTATTTCTATCATGGGTCAAGATCGTAAAATAATTGAATGGGGTAAATATCTTAAACTTATGATAGAAAATAAATTTAGGGCCCCCGGCTCTGGAGGAAAAGAAATTAAAAGTTCATGCCCCATTAGCATTTTAATATGGGCTTCCAAGTTTTTGTATACTAATGTTACTTAAGATCAATCCATCTGACAGTAGCTAAGACATGCATTATTCGTGTATGTAGTTCATGTAAGGAAAAAATGAAACTATTGGCCATTCAGTGCAAGATGTAAAAATGATAATACCTGTGTAAATATTTGTCAAGATGGCTTACGATTGAATTGGGATTAAAATCTTAAATATTTAAAGAAAAATGGCATTTTTAGACCTCGCCCTTATGGAATTCTCATTAGGAGTTCAGTTCAATGTATTATTATATGTGATCAATTATTAATAAACAAAGTTTGGTTTATATCCATCCTTTTACTTAGTAGCTAAAGCTTTAATTTTTATATAACTCATTTTAGCAAAATTATGAAACATTTTGCCCCCAGCGACCCATGAGACGTAAAAGAAAAAAAAAGTTGCTAGTTACCTTTCCGTGAGCGTACTTGGCAGTGTCCAAAAATTGTATGACGATCGAATCCATGGTTTATAAATGACATGCAGACACACACACAAATACATTGGTGCAAGAATTAAATTTTGAAACATGTATTTATTTTAATGTAGTATGCAAGTCGTGTATTTTCGATATTTGTCGAAACCATTGAACAGAATGGGGAATAAAATTGTAATGGTTTTAATAAAATAATTAAGGCCCCCTGTTCGAAAGTATGAATATTAGATATTCAATTCCCAATATCATTTTAATATGAGCTATAAAGTTATTATACATCATGTTAAATTGAGATCCATTCATTTTCCTAATCTTTAAATATTACACACTTTATTTACATCTCATATCGGCAAAATAAAAACGGAGTTAAGGCCCATAGGCCCAAATGGTGCAAGAAATTAACTTTAAAATACATGTTTTCTTTTGTTCTAATTCATAGTAAATACATTTTAAAAATAATTTCATGGATATTTATAATCAAAATTGGATTTAATTCTTAAATGCTTTCGAAAACAAAGATTTTAGGCCCCAGTTCCTAAAAGAATGGACATTAGCAGTTCAATGCCATATGATATTTTAAAAACGTATTCAAAGTTTATAAGTGCAAAGTTTGGTCAAGATCCCTTTATTTTCCAAGAAGCTAAAAGTTAAACTAATTTTTATATTTCTCATATAAGGAGAAACAAAAATTTTGGGCCCCCCCCCCCCCCCCCCTCAACGTGATCTTCATTGTCAATATTCATTTTTTTTCCCAAAAATCATCCTGGAAGCATTTACAAACAATTTCGTAAATTTTCACCAAGATCGGATTGTTCACTCAGCTGTAACGGACAAACATATATATACATTCATTCATGGGTACATACATACATACATACAAAAACATAAATACCTACGTACGTACATATATACTAAAATACATACATACTTAGATAATACATATTTTGAGTTATATATATATAAATAAAGGTTGTCAAAGTCATTATTTTTTTCAGTAACTTACGCTTACACTAATTTTTTATAAAGCTTATATACGGGAAAATTTACCTTTACGGACCCCAGGCCCATTCTGTTTAAGGTGTCGATTTAAAAAAAAAAGATGTTCATTTTAATTCAGTTTCATCGTGGATATATTACTCTAGATCGTTAAAAATTGGATATGGAAAATATCTTTAACAAATGCACACACACAAAAATAAGACATTTTCTGCCCCAGCCCGAAGTAATGGTCATTAGGAGTTCAGTATTTTCTAGTATTTTAATATTGGCTAATGCTTTTTTATATAAAAAAATTGGTAAGAATACATCAATTTACTGTTAACAATTAAAAATAATTTTTATAGAGCATATATTAGCAAAAATGTAATTAAGGGCCCCCGTGCCCAATCGATGCAAGAAATCAAGATTACTATAATGATTATTTCAAGCTAAATAATAATAAATACATTTTTTAATATCTTTCAAGGTAGTGTAATATCATAAAGGAAATAAAGTCGTAAAACTTTACGAAAACAAAGAATTTGGGCCCCCGGCACAAAAGTAATGGATATTAGGAGTTCACAACAATATAGTATATTAATGTGAGGTATAAAGTATGAAGGTACTAAGTTAGGTCAATATTAATTCATTTTTCCAGGTAGCCGATGCTTAAACTAATTTTTTATAGCTCGGACAAAAATAATTTGAGCCCCCGGCACCCAATAAGTGTCAATGTTTTAGAAAAAATGTCTTTACAAGCCATCCCGCAAGCATAATCAACAACTTCCTTAAGTATCATCGTGATCGGATAAATGGTTTACACAGTTTTAATAGACAAAAACAAAACAAAAAACAAAAAACCGACAAAAAAACATACATACATAATTTTTTTTTATATATATAAATAGATTGAAATAAGGGAAAACAAATTATCTGGCCCCCGGGCACATTATGCAAGATTTCAATTTAAAAATGTTCATTTTAATTCATTTTCAACATATATATATATTTTAAAGATGGTTTAAAATTAAATGAGAAAAAAGATTAACAAAAGACTTGCCTTTCCGGCATTAGTATGATAGAATATTTTTTATATTCCCTAGTGATTTTTCGATAAAGAAAAAGAACTTCTCATATAAAATTTGCAAGAATTAGAGAGGGAATTTACTCTCAATATCAAATTCTTATCGCTGTGATAAGCTTAAATGATTCAAATTGTGAGAAATAAATTTAGAATCTAAATAAAGCATTATAACATTATATTTTTATTGTTGTTTCACTGAAGAGAAAGCACTTTAAGGTCTACTTAAAAGAGATGATATATTTCTTTTTTTTTTATAAAAATGAGTTTTAATACATATGTTATATTTTTATTGTAAATAATGGATTGAAACTGGTACGCTTATAGACCTTTGGGTAACCTGTGGAATATATTGGAAAAGTAGGTCAAAGTCCCATTTTAAAAAGCAATGAATATTAATATCAATTTCAAATCCAGCACTATGCTTGTATACCAAATGAAAACAATTTCTAAACACTAATATATAGTCTGGGCTTTTTAGGGTTAAATTTTAAAAAAAATAGTTTTTAAAAATATCTTTCAATAAATGAGAAAGCTATGTATTTTAAATAAAACCTTTTAATAAATCACTCATTGCTTTTAACCCTGAAATGAAAGTTCATGTTTTTTCAACCATTCATTAAAGTTTTGGAAAAAATCTGAACCAAATATTTTCTTTTGTTGCACTTTAAATGCTGAAAATACAACCAAAAAATGTATGTCATGATATGATACACTGCGCTCATAAATCTTATTCACAACAAAGGATCTAAGTTAACAGGCTGTAACTAAAAAGGAAATCCACTCCTTAATGTAATATATAAATCCTCACAAAACTGATAGCAAGAAAACGTTTACAGCACAGTGAATCGATTCTGTGTATCAATATGACATGATTATTATATTTTACATTTCTGTGGTTAATGATGATTATTTATTGTTTTTATTACTGGAGATCTCATGTCATAATCATAATGCTACGCAATGATAATGTGTTTATGATGATTATGTAACACTTGTTTCACTGGAGATCACAAGTCATAATTATAATAAAACGTAATAATGATGTGTTTATGATGATTACATAGATTTTTATTTCTCCATGTAATCTCAGGCCATTGTTAAAAAGTTGTGTTTTATGATATTTATGATAATTATGATGATAAAATACTCATTCATCAGGTAGCTCATTGAAGCCCTGTGGAGCTTTGCTTTGTTATACATTCAACCAATTTTCTTCGTAGGAGAAGTGACGAGCTAATTATCTATACAAATAATAAAAAATTTGGTTATGGATGAATCACGGACCTCCATGACACAGTTCCTAGATAGGTTGGCCTATAGTGTTCCGTGCAAGGTCCCATATTGTGGGCAGTCTTGGTCGAACTAAAGTAGTAATTGATACTAGATCCTCATAATATTTATTACATTTTTGTAAGTTTATTATAGAAATAAAAAAATCAACATTGTATATATACATATATATATTTGATTAAGATATTTTAGATGTGGTTGTAAATTACAGTTATTTCATGCCTCAACATTTTTTAAAAATATGATATTCTAGATTATAGTAGAATCTAATGTTATTTTTGGATGGGGGGGGGGGTTGTATGCCCGGAGTAAGAAAATCACTCTGGATGACGGTGTGGTAATATAAGGGGACACGAGTTCACGGGGAATATTTTTTGAACTCTAATTACAAATCTACCCAAGAAACAATTTGATCTTTCATACTACGCTGGTATAATACTTCTTGTGACGTCTTTGTCTTTAGGGCCCTGATATCTACGAACTTGGTTGGATAATATTGATACATCATTATAAACATATATTCCCAATCAGGATTTGTTTGAAGGTCGATGTTGTCAACGTAACAACGAGAGCTGAAATCTGAAAAAGCAATTGGCTCGGGAACAGTGACTTTTAAAAAATCCAATATCCTAACCTGTTGCGTCGGCTTGCTTGATTGAATACATGATGCCTTGAATAAGAAAACACTTTTGATCGATTTTAATCCTTCTCATTTGTATTCTTGCGATTTAATACTTAGTAGACATATTTATAGCTATTATTAAATGACCGCTCATAATTTAAGATCGATCAATGCACTTTAAATAATATATTGAATATTTTTATATCTCTAGTTTCTCTATAGGCTAGAATAATGCAGTACATATTATATTGAACACAGTTTAAATACGTTCGCTGTGTGTGCGTGCGTAATTTATTAATAATACTTTTTAAAAATGTATTTCCGGTCTGTAAATGTAATTGATATTAATTGCTAAAATGTCTCACGTTGCGCACAACATTAATTTTTTACAACCTTTTATCGGTGATCATGTCGAGCAAAAATTAAAGTAGGCAGACTGTAGAAATTTATTTGAATAGAAAGGATTTATAAATCCTTTCAATTTTTAATGCTTTTATAACAAATTTTGATTTTCAGATATAATGAACATTATTTCAGAGATATATCGTATATAAAAGATTTATTGTAAAAAACTTGTTTTTTTACGACAGTTTTGTTTTTTCTTGAAAGATTCTCTTTGATCAATACACAGTTCAAAAGCATGATGAGTTGCATTCTTGTATTTGGCTGAGATTTATTCAAACATTTTTCCTGTCCTCCATAACCAAGTCGCAAGTGGGCTTAAATATCTGCAAGTATGCGAAGTAAAACAAAATTGCACTCATGACTTCTTTAACAGGGTAGATCAGCATACTCTTATTTTCCACCATCATACATCATAGTGTTTCACTAGCCTATATTCCTATGGTTATTACTTTATGATGTTTTAGTCATTATTAAATCGTCCACCAAGTTTTGGTCACAGTTACGGTTTTAGAAAAAAAAACGCTGGTGCTCGAGACATTTGCTCTAACTTTAGTTATCTCATCGTATGTCTTTGCATATCAAAATTGCGTAATTCCTGTCCAAGCACTACATTCTCCTCCGACATGGTCACACAGCACTCTAAGGGAAAATGTTATTGGAGAAAGTGTGTGAAATCTCAGCCGAATGATATGAACTGACATCATGACAAAAACGTTTGGAATATTATTTGTGATTTGGCAGTAGAACCTCTTACGAGCTAAACGATGCCCCACAATAACTTTCAACACTCACATGATCCATTGCCATCATCAAACAACAACCAAAGCACCACCACAAACATGAAATGTTGGGCAAAAGGCTATAATCATATTTTGTCGGATGAGACCTCGTTATTCTATAGAATGCCTAGGCAATGTATGAAATAGCAATCATTTCATACTCTGTCGAAAACTAACAGGCATTCTATGCAATGCATAGGCATTCAATAGAAAGCCTAAATTTCACATGTTACCTCTAACATATAGACTAATCTGAAACTTCCTGAACACATTTATGTTTAGGAATTTACATTTCTTCGATATATAAAATACAACGAGTTGTGTACCAAGAGTGTACATATTTTACTAATGTGTGAATATAATGATTTTAATAGTATTTTATTCTTGTTTTTTTAACGCATTCCACGTAGTTATACGTTTTTCAATACTTATCTAAATTGTAAGAATTGCAAATTAAGATGCATATATTGAAAAAAGGAAATGTAAATGCTGAATGAAAGATTAGGTTAAATTGAAGATTAATTTCTCGATTAATCTTTACAATTTTTAACGATTAATCGACCCAACACTTACAAATGTACTAGAAGCAAAAGGTGAAAAAAATCAGAGAATAAATACATAGGATTTTTCAGACGATTACACGAACATTTTGGTTTTTAAAAGTAGACTGAAATGAATGTTTAAACTATTTATAAGGGTATTTTTGATAATTAACTTGCAAAGTCTAAGCCTCGTTGGTACGTGTTGAAAGTTTTCCAAAAATAACGTGTGCAATATGTTCAAATTTTCTACGCGGTGATTCCAAATTTCTATGTGTCGGCGGTCACATATTTCCACTGCCGCGCGTCTTAAAGGGAACATTGCTAGCATGTTTCTAACACTTCGATTTCATATAAAATGAAAAACCAAACATCAACAAAAGCATCAGAAATTTCAGCGCAGACCATCTAAAATCTAAAGCTTAGTGAACGATTGTTAATGTAGGTATGTTATATTTTCAAAATGACCGGCTCATCATTTGAACCAAATAACGTCCATACACATTTCTCATAAGCGTTCTTTGTTTAAAGATATCATATAACTATGACTTTCCTGTGTTATTTCGAATTTCGAAAATTTCGTTTAATAAATGTTACTTATGACATCATAAATTTCAATTTTTGGCGTTTGTAAAGATTAATAATTTTTTTTAATTACTAATATATTGTTATGTACAAACTTCTCCATTTGCAAGCAATGGAAGTTACAGGCTTTAAATTACGCTGTTTAATAAGGAACATCACATTTAAAAAATAAACATGGTTTTTACAAAATTAACAATAACAAAATTAAAATTAGTGACATTAAATTCAACAACTTACATTTTTATTTAAATATATTTCCTAAAATTACGATATTTTTTTAAATTAAAAACTTAATTTATGGGCATTTTATGAAGTTTTTTTCAGTTTAAAGACTGCAGTGAAACATTATAGAGTTATAGGGTTTTCCCTAAAATGTCAATGTTGTTACTTGTGTTTGGTGCGGTGCGCACGGTATGAATGAGTATGACGTAATTGTGTGAACGTGACGTAGTGAGAAGGCAGTTGTTGTGAGCGAGAGATAGAGGTGTTGGTTATGGAGGAACCTTCGACCTGCCGTACACAAGGGATACACGAGTTTTAGCGTTGCCCAGCGCTGTCTGTTGGACTGAGAGTTGTTACTTGTGATGTTAAGCCGAATGGAGTTGTACTACGATTAATAGAGATGTACATATGTTACGAGTGAAGACTCGTGTGAATAAAGATTGCTGTTAGTACAAGGCCTTTGTGTTCAATCTATGTACGCAGGTTGGCAGTGAAGTCACGATGAGAACCCCTAGACAATAAATCCTTACATTAACGTCATACATCTTACTTTCAGCTTTAATAAAAATTATCGATTAATAATTCGGTAATTTTTCAAAAGTTTACTATTACAGCCTTAATATATGTCGATCCAACTCTATGGCGCTACATCCCATGAAGTGCTTTGGCCTGTATATATATATACATATATATNCACATGGAGTACTCGAGTTAGAACGTTGATTCGTTCTTAAGTAACCAAAATTTTGGTGTAACTCGAAAATATATGTTTGTGTGTGTGTGTGTTGAAAGTACTTTACGTACAGCGCTAAACAAACTGTTACATACAAAAAAAAAAATAAAAATGAGAAAACATTTTCTTGCCGCATGAAAATAAAGTATTTTTTTAAAAATAAAACTGTTTGTTACCCCTTGAAAAAATTAAGAAAAATCGTAACAAGACAAAGTAACGTGCAATAAAATGTTTGTAAAAAGTTAACGGCGTGCGTTCGTAACCACGAAACAGCGTACGTCGTGACCGTCGCAACATGAGGATTCACAATTTTTTAGTATATTAAAATGCGAAAAGTGCTTGATTAACATAATATTTAGGCTGTCCGGAAAAAAAAAGAGTATCTTTCTTGTAAAGGTCATGACCTGATTTCAGGACCGCGGCATATGTACATAAGTGTAGATACGATCTTTGCATGAAGTTAAGATTCACAAAGTCTTCAAAAATTTTGAAAAGAACCCCCCCCCCTCCCCCGTCTGCAGACATTTCTTTCAACCTCTAAAGCACTTTAAAGCTTCACGTCTTTGAATTACATTTTTTTACGACTGAGGTGTAGTTCAACCCTTTATAAAGAATGTAATGGCATTTATGACCTTGGGAATAAAATATTGAAAAGACTCGAACCAAAATGTTACAGTTCTTTCACAAATCGTATTTATTTCTTAATTTGCCTAATCTTAACTTCTACATACACTTCTTCAAAATAAGATTATTGCGTCCTACGCTTATAAATGGTTTATTTCTTTTCCTTCATTCATACTTTTTCTGATCATTAGTTATAATTAAAATAAATAAATTAATTTTAAATCAGTTTTAATCTATTTAAGAACAAAATTTAGGCTATTATTAAATCCTTTTAATTTCTTGACATCTGGTCGATTCATTCTTTGTCTTCCGAAAATATGTGGATGTATTTTTAAAGCTTTTCCCTGTATACTAGTGAGCTAACATTTTGCAGGAAGACTGGTCGCGCGGTGACGTTAAAACACATTGGTGAAAATTTCACTTTAATCAAATGTACTGTAATAAGATTAGTTAATGTTTTTTTTTCTCAAAGTATATTTATGGAGAAAAGGACATTTTTGTCCTGGACTGTCGCGGTGCGTATAACACATTCACTCTTTTATAAAAATATGTTCCCGAGCTGTATATGTTTATGCTAGGTTGTCTAGAGGTGCTAAAATTTAGCAAAAGTATGACTTGTTTTAATTTTTACTCACTACAAAGATGAACGTAAGAAAAATATGTATTTTCTATTGTTGGTCGAAGCCTATTATTATAAATATACTTTTAGTGAAAACTTTTTTTATGACAATGTTTACTATAAGGCTGGCACATAACATATTGTTCGCATTTATAGTTAATTATTTGAAAATTGAAAAGTTAAATACGTTATGATAATTATCAAAATATATATATAAATATAAATATATATATAAATATAT
>MUZC01000645.1:579622-596415 GCA_002072015.1 Radix auricularia | reverse complement strand
ATATAAGTAACACTTCGTTTTCCTTCGTGTCATTAAAGTATTACTATTTTGTTGGCTTAAAAAAGGTGCTTTTAAAAATGGGATTATATTTTAAAATTTAGTAACATATTAGTTTTTAAAACAGAACAAATATTGTATAGCTTTTTCAAGGCCACTGAAATCTCTAAGTGTGTACTTTTCATATTTTAAATATAAATATTTTTCTTGTCAATTTGAAAATGAAATAATACAATATTTTAACATGCATGTCTTTAATTGAGCACTTTATAATACATATATAGAAAAAAAAAGTGAAGCCGTTCCAATAAACTTAAGTTTCAACTCCACACAAAATGAGTAGACTGATCAGCAGCTCCGATAGTGTGAATCTACTAACAACTTCGACTCAAAGGCAGATAACCTGGTTTACAGACCCAGCATTTCAACCATGTTCAAAATCCTTAAACAAAGCTGGTGCTTTCGACAAGACCATAGTCTGGATGCGCCCTCACGTAAGAAGACCAGATATATTTAAAACTGAATTAAACAGAGTATATCAATTCTATATTATGTTTTTAAGGCTCATTGCTTCTCTTTTAGTTTAACATATTTAAATTAGGCCTGCGGAAATGAGCGACACATCTCACGGTTTATCATCAATAGCTTATAACGATTAACATATTTAAATGCTTAAACTGCACTTACAAATAATTGAAAGTCAAATTTTTTATTTTAAAAAAAAGATAATAGTTTAAAACAGTGGCCGATAAATAATAACAAATTTCTTGAAGATTACACGAATATTTTGGTTTTAGACTTTGACTGATCGAAATGAATTTTTTTTTTTAAAGCTTCCCTACCATAATTTTAATACTTCGCCTACATATCAATCAAACTGAAAAGCGTATTAAGCTAATGGCAGTAAAGGAGTATAACTCAGAGACAGGAAATGACCACAAATATTCTTATGAATCACTGCGTTACTAGGTGGAGATGAAAGTTACTGAATCCATTAACCCTCTACAAAAGCGGAAACTAAAAAAAATACCCACCGATATCCGATGTATTTTCTTGCAAAGACCGCTTTGTGCATACTAGTTACCCCGGTTCCATGTGAATGACTTCGCTGGTTGTATTGTCAATTAGACCCGCTAATCACTTGAACCAAATAATATCAACACAATTATCTTTTTGCGCGGTGAGTCTAAAGTTGACATATGAAGGAGGCATTGCAATGTTATTTAGATTTTCAATAGAAAGTTTAGTAAGTGTTTTAAATGGTATCATACATTTTAATTTTTGGCCTTAATCGAAATTAACATTTATTTAATTGTAAATTTTTTAAGAGCTAATGATTTAATTTAAGTATATTATTAAAGGCTCTAATTTAAATATATATTGACAAAAATCTTTCCAATTATCAGTCACATTTCTAAAAGAAATGATATCCATTAAAGAACCCACCTCTTTGAAAAGAAAAACTAATTTCCTATATAACATGGAGTTAACTATTTCTTTGCATTACCTATTGCCATAGTGGTATTAGAGTTGCACAATTTATTTATGTTTGTCTTGATGATCAAATGAATTTTGTGTTTTTTTATGCAAAAAAAAAAAAAAAAACACGACGTATTGAAGTTATAACAATGCAAGCACTGTTCAAAACTTAAACTTCTAATGACTCTTTGGGAGAGTTAATTTTTTAAAAAAATATGTATTATATTATTTTTTTAAAAAAATTATACTTCACACATGTATTTTCTATCTGAAATCTCTTCATCTCTACTTATTTGTAGTCACACTGCTCTCTCATTTATACACTCTCATTTTAACTATTGTTCTTATACATAAGATCACATCAACATCATTTTACATGTCAACTAATGCTGTGTTATTTTTTAAATATACAAAATTATATTCACAAAGTAAAACTAAATTCACGATTTCAAAAACGTTCAATGTTCCGTGTTATGTCGCCCTGTTATGTTGTTGTATCTCAAAATCAACGTATTACATTTATTTCGGAACTACTTATTTGCCTTAAAAACTTTTATTTTTCAGCAGCCTACATTTTAAACAGTTTTATTTACTTAAATGATCTTTCAGAGTGCCTTAGTAATCTCTAAGTCTCAGCATAACAGTAATTTAAAAATATATAAAAAATGCAACTAATTTCATTTTCCTACTTCTGTCTAAAGGAGATCGTACAAAGTCCAAAATTTATTGTCCACGGAACTAGTAGACACGATTTGGATCAAGGTTGTCTTGGTAAGTTCTGCGTTAAAATTAACTATTAAACGCTCTTGAGTTTGTAAGAAATAAACACCGAGACAATATGTTTTGTTTTTTTACCATTCCATTATGTATTATCAGAAGCAACAAGACACCAAGATTGGTTCCTTAAAAAAAAAGGAAAAAAAAGATTAAGTACTGTAATCAATATTTATAATTTGTAAGCTAAAAATTATGTGAGGGGCGTCGGATGTAGCCGACGTTAAAGCCAAAAAAAAATGTTGATGAATGGTTATCGCTAAAATGGCCTTTGCTGTCCTTGAGAGTAAATAGACACAGCCAAGGTCCATCTAGCCTTGAGAAAGTTCAAATGGACCACGAAATTATTATGAGACAACAACAAAAAATTAAAAAATACATTGTTAACCCCAAACTTTTTTTTACTTCAATTATGGCTACATAATTCTCATTTTAGTTCACACGAATTTCAAAATTATGGACACACACATCAATACAATGAGTTTTAAAGTCTATATGGATTTTGCAATGTTCATCTTTCTCTATTAGGTGAGTGAGGCTCATAATGGCTTTTAAAAATGACTTATTAAATATTATTTTAAACCAACTTCATTAAATGGGCTGATGGCATTAGAACAAACTTAGTACATTGTATCTTATGCCAACATTACAATAATGTACTTCTGAGATACTCTACTGTACTTATTCTGAAAGAATGGGACCCTATTTAATATCCCGTTCATACATTTTCATACTTAATGGTTTCCTAACATAAATAATAATGTATTATTAAAGAGGTACTCGTTAAACGCTTCTTTAATGTATGTGTGTGTGTGTTTGGGGAGTGCGGTTAGTAATATTGTAAACACGGAAAATTGGATAAAATGTGAATGGTCAAAATTATTTACCAGAACAGGAATAACCTTGTGATCAATGTTAACCGTGAGTTTTAGTAACCTTTGTCATATGGGACACACCCTTCATACTTTTTTTTAAAAAACCTTAAACGGGATCAAGCGAGAAAACATGATAGAAACCAGAACGGAGTGTCACGGGTCTGTAATAGGACATCATTCCCTTCAGTGCAGCAAGTGTCAGTACACAAAATGGAATCAAATTTCACCAGCGAAAGGGATCGTATTTGTCAAAGGATTGCAATGAGATCATACCGGGAAATATTATTCCATCAAAAGATAAGGATAAATTCGGGAAAGGGATTCGACAAAGGATATGATGTTATTATGGTGTGGGATTGAAATGGAGTAGGTAATTTTTCAAACTATGATATGATATCATAGTTTATGTTTTTGACCAAGAACAGGATCCCATTACGCAAATGGATACAATTTATCTCATTTAAGTATGTCATTTAAACCGGGGAAACGAACGATGAAGATCTAAAACCTTTTTTGCAACAGGAGCAAAGTTCTGTATGTGATTTCATTAAATTTGGGTAGTTGATCCCATCAAGGCGGGTACGTGATCCCATCGAGGTTGGTAAATGATCCCATTAAATGTGGGTACGTGAAGCCATCAAAAGTTGGGTGCATGATCCCATTAAATATGGGTGCATGATCCCATTAAATTTGGTTACTTGATCCATTCAAAGTTGGGTACGTGATCCCATTAAATTTGGGTATATTATCCCATCAAAGTTGGGTACGTGATCCCATTAAATTTGGGTATATAATCCCATCAAAGTTGGGTACGTGATCCCTTTAAATTTGGGTATGTGATCCAATCAATGTTGGGTACATGAACCAATTAAATGTGGGTGCATGATTCCATCAAATTTCGGTAGGTGTCAGTGAAAAGAATTTGTAGAAATGGATTCAACTTGTTATGTTAGCAAATCCTAATATATATATACACCTTTTTTGACAAAGAATGTGAACCGTGATGACATTTATTATATATATAAAGGAAAAAAAAATTGAATTTCGAAAATGCTAAAAAAGTATAATAGGGTTACCAGGTGTATAATCTTTTCTGGGCATGATATTTAACCAAGAAGGGACATTTCGCAGGTTGTTCACCATTGATTTTTTAAATCTATAACAAAACTATACAAATTAGGGACAGTGATTTGACAAGGAATGAGATGGCAAGATCCAACGAGATACCAATATAAAATGTGATTTTATAGGGTTGTGGTACGAAAGAGAATCAATAATCAATATTACAGATTGTAGACACTGGTACGCTTACTAGACATAATACTTATTCGTTTTATTTATACACACACACACATCAATAACTATATCGATATATATATATATATATATATATATATGTGTGTGTGTGTGTGTATGTATGTATTTATGTATGTATGTATGTATATTACCAGTATATAAATAATGTCATCAGGGCAATGATAATGAAAATTGTTTTTTGTTTAAATATATACGTTAACTGGAAACTGTTTGTGCATTGTAGGTGACTGCTGGTTTATTGCTGCAGCTGCTTCACTGGCTACCAATTACCCAGAAATGCTAAATCGAGTAATTCTTCCAAACACAGATTTCGATTCCAACGAATATTGTGGTATGGTATATGTATTATGAGATTAACAGGGACGTTAAGATACAATACTGTTACATACTCATTGGTATTTAAGAGTCCATATGTTTCATTAAACAAGCAATACATTCAAAAATACATCATTTTTTAAAACAATTTTAAAAAAAAATGATTAATTGTTACTCTAAACTGCTTATTTCTAATACACACGTACAGGTCGATTTCGCTTTACGTTCTGGTGGTTTGGTACGTGGACTGAAGTAGTAATTGATGACTACCTACCGTGTAAGAACAAGAAGCCAATTTATTGCTCTTGTGATGAAGAGACAAATGAAATGTGGCCTTGCCTACTAGAAAAGGCTTACGCTAAGTAAGTATTAAGGTGGAGAATATCTTATGAGAACTTTTCACTTTTAAAAAAAATGTACACAATTTGTTATAAATAAAAAACAAAAATATTCGAAAAGCTTCTTACTTTGCTCCATTACCAAGGGTAGGTATAATTTATGTGCAAAATCAAACTCTTTCTATTATAGCGAGGTAAAATAAAATTTTGTATTGAAATTAAGAGTTATTTAGTTATTTCAATTATATTACACGTGGATTATAAATGAGTTAATTGCGTCGTAATTATATATTTTATTATTTTTTTGCTCAATTTTGTTATAAAACTCTAAAAATTTAAGAATTTGTGATCGAGTTTTGGTTTCAAGACTGACATTCAAAGGTTTGCGAATGTTTTAGACTCCTCAAAACATGCTTGATTTTTATTTTTATTTAGCCTTATCTAGTAAATATTTTTTATTAAGTTTTTAACACACAATCACATTCCCCGAAGTAATTGAAACTTCTTGACTGTGTGTGGTAATCGAAAAGAATTCTAAGCATTAAATCAATCAGTTTGGGATTAATTTTAAGTCCAAAAGTGTGTAACTTTGTTTCTTACAGTATTGATAATTTATTCTCATTTCAAAGACATAATATTCAAACATCGCGGGTCGTACTTGTCATCGCTAAGTCTCAGTAATCTCCGTCAGTCAAAATTAAATAGTTCGATATAAATTTACAATGAAACAATAATTATCTTTTTGGTCCTTTTAATTAATATTAGCTATATTTCATTTCTTTGAAAATTGTGCGTTTGTTACCTGTGCATTCTATACCATTTTCAAATGCACAGCTTAATGATTAGCCTATTGTGCCCTCCTTTATTTCAACATATTGTTTTTGCCTCAATAAATATAATGCTCACATAATGCTTTACTATTAGACGTTGATGGTTGTATTTTGTGTTTGTATCAAATGTGGAATTAATCAACTCGGATCTACTTGCTGTAACATTGTATAATTTGTCTATCCCCTATATCTCCGAAAAGGACATGCCTATATATATATATATATACGGCGACTTGGTAAGGCAGTTAGTTATCTGAGAAAATTTTGTTATCTTGAGCTATTAGTTACGTAAATAAAACGTATAAATATTTAACTTAAAATATTGTAAGATGTAAATTGTTTTCAAAATTTCCCTTCAATATCAATGACATTTATTTTACACACATTTAATGAAAATCTTATAGACAATTTAAAAAAAAAGTAATTAGAATTTCTCTTACAAATACTGTTTTGAAATAGTTAACAACTTAATGAAAGGTATTGCAGTTGCAGAGTTTACATTTCCTAAATTAGGACGTTTGTCAAATAAAACACATTAATATTTATTATCAGCTATTAATAATTTACACAAAAAATGGTTATTTTATTACTAAAAATATTCATATTGAATTATCTTTTTTGTCTCTTAAATATCTGTAGATCTATAGGAGAATTATATTCTATGTTATACATTTTTATTTTTCAAGTGATAGAAAGATATTTTTGTATTGTGATTAGAATTACGTTGCATGTTTTGTATGCGCCCAGACATAGCCTTTGTTATATAGCATACGTGTTATAAATGATTACGCTTTGGTTTTGGCATATGTGTAAATTTTATGTTCATGTTTATTCAATAGTCAATTCGCCATAGCCAACTCATATATCACACGATGGCTTTGTATTAATGAATGATAAAGTATTGTTTTGGTGTTAATGTCACGCTCCTTTTTCCCATATTCTTAGAGTCCTGTTTGGGGTTTTGTGCATAGTTAGTGTTGTAATATTTAGATAATGTCTTTAGTTTTCACAAGTATAGTCGTACGGTTTTATAAATAGCAAATAAGTACAATTACTTTTTAAAACTTGTTTCTCATAGAAATTAAATAAATTAAAAAAAAAAAAAAAAAAAAAAAAAAAAAACAATAAATATCTTACAATTTACTATCTACCGAGGTGATAATGATATTATCATGAAACCATCTGCGAATCTGTCGAGACGACTTGTAAATTTTGTAACAACACAACATGTGAAAGTGTGTAGATAATATTACCCATTTACACATATTTAAAAACAAACAAATCTGGTCAAAAGTGAGAATATACTTTATCTTACATGCTCTTTTTAAAGCCTTATGTATATAATAAAGTATAATCGTCTTATTTCAGATTGAATGGAACATACGATAGTCTAATGGGTGGGCTTTCAAATGATGCCATGGTTGATATGACAGGTGGAATACCACAAAACCTTCCGATTTCTCACAATAAAAAGGGGGAGAGTATTTCCTATGATAGCTTGAAAAGAGCATTCAGCATGAAAACATTAATGGGAGCCACCATAAAAGTACGTTTAGGTCTTACTTATAAATAACACATTATTTTAACTTACTTATAGATAGTATTATCATTATAAATACGTCTTTACTGATTGATGATTCTCTCTCTCTCTCTCTATCTCTCTAATAATAATTTTTAAAAAAAAATAAAAAAATACTGTTAATGTACAGTATTTGATTTATCTTAGTACCAATTTAAACAATTTCTCTATGTACAAACTTTCGTATGTATGTATAAATAAATAATTATATATTTGCAATAAATATGTATAAATGTATATATGCACGCATATATGTTAATATTTATTAAAATAAGTATTAACACTATTTTGCATATATATATATATATATATATATATATATATCATTTGATTTTTTTTCTTTTAAAAGTACTCCTTTAAATTATAACCATAATAATTTCTTAAATTGTGAATTTACATATCATTTAGATTACTCATAACATTTATATTAAACAATAAAAGCATGTGTACGATTATAAAATAAATAATAATTTAAGTAAGCGATAACAATTCTATTATAAACAGTGTTTTGATTGTAATTTGCGATATTTTGAACAGTTAACGTTAGATAGTCGTGTTTTAACGATTATTTTTTTTTATTTTCTAAATTTGTATTTAATGTATTAGCCGTATACACTGTTATCGTTTCAACTCTTCTGATAGTAATAGGTGTCATAAAGTTGATAAATGATTCATTATAGTTGTTTAATATCTATACTGTTTTAAATTATTTGCATCTGACTTACAAAGAAAGCAGGGTTCTCCAAACGTTTTTGTCAGAGGGCCGCATTAACTGTCAAACAGCAATTAAGAGTCCTACTACTAACACCAAGTACTAAGTTTTGTGGTAACCTGCCGATAAAAATGAAATTCAATGGAAAAGACGTAAACAAGGTATGGGTTAGCCTAACCGGACGTAACAAAACAGCGAACATTTCGGCAAAGAGCCTTTATCAACGAATATGCAAGACACAAACAAAACGAAAATAAAAATAAAAAATGAAACATGAAGGAACTTAGCTGCGGTGGAATCCGAAGTATCCAAAGAAAAAGTAAAACTGAGAGATGACAGAGCGATTTTATATAGGAAAGCAGAGAGGGGGCGGGGCAACCGCCTAGGTGGACAAAGAAAAGACCATGTTCATAAATGTTCACATTACTCTGGTCAACATCTGATATACGAATTGTAAACATTACAGAAAAGTGTGGTCATTGAAGAAGTCTTAGAAGATGGACTCATAACTGGACACGCATACAGCATTACAAGCTTTTATGAAGTGGTAATTGTAGTTTTACTTTCATAGCAAAGGTTAAACTCATGCATAACATATGGTCTGAAAGTAATTGTACATTTGAATATATTTCCAATTAAATGAATAGCACACCATATTTACGTTTAAATAGGGTTAATTTTACATAACTTATTGATGGAATATTCAACGTAGTCTTGGGGCGAATTGTGTTGTACTTTTTGCAATTCATGGTTTTTCATTTTTTTTTAAACTTTATTTTTTTATTTCTTTTAAAGGTCACGTTTAATTTAGAAGTAATCGTTTTTAATACCTACAATTTCCAAAATGTTTCATTTTAATACTTCTATAACTCATATGTTAATTAATCAGAAAACCACGTTGTTTTAAATTATACCAATATTGTTAAAAGTTTGAAATAGCAGAATGACAATGACTTATACTCACTAACTTTCATAGGAATTACCTTCCGGTGAAAAGATAAAATTGATTCGGCTGAGGAATCCATGGGGAAACTCACATGAATGGAATGGTCCATGGAGTGACAGGTATGAATAGCATATACCATAGGTGTAGTTTAAACAGCATTTTATATTTTAGTAGCATTTAATCTACTAGATATTTTATAGTTTGCGATTTTTAAAAAAATATCTTTTGACAAAAACGATACGATAAGTACATGAAAGCACAGGTTTAAAAAAATTTGACATAATAATTTTCAAGTAACTATTGAAAAGAAAAGGGAAAATAGGAACATTTGCAATAAATAAGACAATTAAACTATTCAAAAACATTTTTTTTCAAATGAATTATTTAATGGGAAACAAGAAAACACGCATTTATATATATACCAACTTTGCTGAGTTATTTTACTAAGATTAAATAATAGATGCAATGAAAAGGCAATTGATTATTATACACGCCGTAACCAAAGATGACATTGGAAATTATTTAAAAATTTTGTAATGACATTTAAATTTTTAAAAAGAAAGTTTATTTTCAAAATGTTAAAATAAAACGAGCGCAATACCCAAGAGTTGCTAATATGTAATGGCATTAAAGAATTTTTTTTTTTGTGTCGTAGTCTAAGATTCCACTTATAACATTATATATTCTTGTTATAAGTTAATATTCCCCTGACATGTTACACTATTCATATTTATACCTTAAGGAAAATTATAGTTTCTAACTAGGTCGTGTGCCATG
The DNA here is from genome assembly GCA_002072015.1 of Radix auricularia. Classification (NCBI taxonomy): domain Eukaryota; kingdom Metazoa; phylum Mollusca; class Gastropoda; family Lymnaeidae; genus Radix; species Radix auricularia. The sequence continues at coordinate 586,476 of MUZC01000645.1, read as the reverse complement.
CCACTGCATTTTTCTTTCAATACATATTATTTTTAATCACTATAAATTTAAGTTTGATTTTTCGTCGGTCTTTAATTGGATTTTCGATTTCAGTCAGTGCATGATGTTCCTTCAAAACCAATGTTTTTTTATGCTGCCATTGATGGAAGATGGGAATAAAACATATTTATGTTCATTTTTTTTTTAATGTATACGAATTATTATCATTTGTTTAATATTTACCTAGACTTAAATCCCAAATGGCCGATCCTGTTTAGCTTAATTGAATATTAACAGTGGCTAAGTTATCGTTATTGCTTCATAGGTTTGGTGATATTACTGATGTCTGTCACTGCCGATGAATAGTACCTTTTAAAAGAATATTAAAGTTCTTCCATTAAAAATAAGTATTCCTGCTTATTAAATTTACTTTAACCCATGTGAACATTACTTCTGGTTTCGATCATTAATAAATCTATTTTCTTCTTAGAAAGCACATTTATCTAAAATAACTATATCTTAAATATTAGAAGGTCTAAATTATGTTTTTGCCTTTTATATTTCTCTTAATATTTCATTGATAAGTATAAACGCGTCAGGAAAGTGCGATAACAAGACTGCAACCCTCTTCTTTATAAAATAACGAGCCTGTGCTTTCCCCCAATTTTTGCACTTTCTATCAGCAAGACTGCGGCATATGCTACGCCGCTGGTTGTATCTAGTTAACAATATTTTGTAGGTTTTTTTTCATAAATATTATCCTTTTTTCCTTTAACACTTCATTCCTTTATTTTGTCCCTTTAAAACATCCACTATTAGTATTTTCTTTTTTGTTTAAGTTTAAGATATGTCGTGCATTGTTTTTTAAACAGTCTTGAATGGCAAGAATAATATTCATGCGTCAAAAGATTAATACGTTTTCAAATAATTGGATTTCCCTGCTATTATGAAGGATGAATTCATATTTGATCAATTTATTCCCATGTAGTTTTCTTGAAATTATGCTATACGTTTATTTTTGACGAATCCGTTTATTCAATATTATCTGTTGAAAATTATTATATGTACATAGTTTTTTTTTTAAATGACTTTTCTCTCCGAGTAGTATGTTGTTAACTCTTAGAAACTTTTTTTTAATAGGCATGAAATTGCCAGCAATCTTTTTAGACGGAAATATTTTTTTCATATTTTTTTTTGTTAACTACAAATATTACACATATAATTATATAATGGACAGTACTTTAACAGACGATATTAAAATATTGTATTTAATAGGTCCACAGAGATGCAGGAAGCGCCAGATGAAATAAAAAGAATATTAACTTTCAAACTAGATGATGGAGAGTTTTGGTAAATATTTTTAACAGCGATTAAAATCGTACTAGCTAATAGAGTGGAAATAAAATGTGTTTTCATTACATATAGACATATATATATATANAGAGAGAGAGAGAGAGAGAGAGAGAGAGGGAGAGAGAGAGAGAGAGAGAGAGAGAGAGAGGGAGAGAGAGAGAGAGAGAGAGAGAGAGAGAGGGAGAGAGAGAGAGAGAGAGAGAGAGAGAGAGGATCTTAACATAAATCGAGATTCGTAATAAAAAATATGATAATGTATTTCTAATATTCAAAACGTGCTACTTTTGAAAATCATCTATACATTTTAAAGGTATTTTGAAAATATTATAAATATTAGTAACTTGCAAACACTATCGGCTAATTGTATTTTTTCTAATTTTAAAATTTGAAATAAATGACATGAAATACGTTTACATTTTTCCATGACTGACTTATTATATAACTAATTTCTTTTTCCTTATTAAAAGAATAATTGAACATATTTAATTTTGATTTTTCTTTAAAATTACTGTTAAGCATCATTAGTTCTGACATGATATAACTAAATAAGTAAGTGTTATTCCATTGCTTTATATATTTATTTATTATTTTAAATATATACAATTTTCAAACTTACATTTATTATCTAGGATGTCTTATGAAGATTTTATTTCAAAGTTTGATTCGATCAAGGTCTGCCATACAGACCCCAATGCATGGATTTCACAAAATAAACAAAACAATGTGAGTCTTTAAATCCCAAATATATATTTCAAAATTCCACGATTATTTTTCTAGATTATCACATTTAAAAAATTAAGAAAATATTTGAACTCGGTTACGTTATGACAAAAATATTTTTTAACCACAAATTTCTCTTAGATAATGATTTAAAAATAATCTTAGCAGTCGCTTTATGTCAATGGAAGTTCAATTTATCCTAAAATATAGCTGCTTAAAATTAAGCAAGGGGCTCAGTGATAATTGAATCAGTTTTGACTTGAATTTAAAAAAAATAAATAAATTACCTTTACTTGTAATATAAATAAAGGCATGGCATTAACAAATAAATAGCAAATGCAATTAGCAAAAACAATTGGCGCACAATTTAAATGATATGAAAAGTTTTCTGTTTAAATGATTAATTATGGATGCTGAAAAATGAGTTTTAAAATATTCAGGATATAATTGTTTTAAACTTAATATTTATATTCTATTAAAAAAAATTATATCATTTTTTTTCAAAGGCAAGCCAAGACTGGAAAGAGACAGTTGTGAAAGGTTCATGGGTGAAAGGTGCAACTGCAGGGGGGTCCGCTGAAGCCCGTGAGTTTCAGTTTAACATCGGTCTTTAATTCAGAGATGGGAAATTATTTTTTCTTAAGGGGCAAAATTAAAATTGTTAAAATTCGGGGCCGATATATAATTTTAAAATCTGATAACTTTACAATCTTACAACGTCCGAACATTTAATCTACAGATAAAAATATTTGTCTGTCTTCTTAACGGACATTATATCTTACCGTAGATTAAAATTAAAATCAATGTGATATGTAAAATATTGCGTCGTGTTCTAGATCCGTGGAACACTTTTACAAGTTTCGATTGGTAAAACTGCATTTATATTTCATTAAAGGCCTTTTTTTCATTGTTTTGTTTTTCAGACACGGAGAAGAGGTTTAAGTGAAACCAAATAGGGATATTATTTTTGAAATATATTTTGGTCCTGAAACTATATTGCTGTAAAATATGCATAAATATCAATAAATTAAAACTGGCTACAGCTCCTCTCTTTAAACACAATTTATTCATATGTCCAGCAGTTCTAATAACCACATATCCATTGGTTCTGAAGCATTCTTTTCAAATTTAATATCAAGCAAAGTCAACCGAGCATTGATATTGTCAGACCTTCTACCAGAATTGTTTTTGTTTCTGGAAGCAGACGGAAAGGCGAAATGCGGTTTTTACCTAACATCCCATAGAAATTGGAAAGTTTTGCTTGAAAAGCTTCAACATGCATTAATAAGCATTTACCCTAAAGAGTTTTATTCAAGTCATTCAAATTGAACATTAAAACATTTTCTTTCTGCAACAGCCATGTTAACAAATAGCTCAAATCAGTAGCTTTTAATTACAGGAACATGTTTATGGTTTCTCTAGTGTCAACTCTCGTCTAAATATAGTGCATGTGCTAGACCAAGGGTTTCCAAACTATTGCCCGTGGGCCAGATGCAGCCCAGGATGCCCTATCATACGGCCCAAGAATATTTTTTATTCTCCATTAAAAGACATTATTTTTACTTTTAGTTTTTTGCAAAACTTAGTAGTTTGGGGTTATTATTCAGCCGTAATAATGTTGTTTGACAATTAATGTTGCCCTTCGACATAATTGTTTGGAAATCCCTGTGCTAGACAAACAAACAATGTTGTGTTACATAACATACTGGGGTTTAGTTTACAAAATCGTGGAGCAATGACTTGACTAAATGTTGATAAGTGCTCTGACTCTAATTAGATAAATGCAAATAACACACTGAGTATCTAGCTTTACTTAACTTACGCATTCCTGATTTATTAGAATTTTTATATGTATAAGAAAAATTGAATCTGTACCGTACAGAAAGGCCATATATAATTTTAATGTTCGTCTGCAAATGAGACAAACTTTTTTTTCCTAATTAAAAAAAACACAAAAACTCACCAATTGTTACCAACACCATCTTAGTTCACTCCAACTAATTTTTCATCAAGTTTTTAACATCATCCAAAATCTCTAGCCTGCTTTTAAAGTTCTTACATAAGCTCAAAAAGATTATTTTCTCCCCTTATCAGCACCAATATTTAATTCAAAGTGTTGAGTATTCTGTACATTGCAATTTTATCTGAAGTCAGAGATTTCATTCAGAATTTATTGATGGCATCTAATTTTTTTTTTTCATGGCAGATGCAATTTTTTGGCGTGATTCACCATTATGACAGACAATAAGTGTGTTTAACAATATTACAAGATTGCACACCACTTGCTTGAATTGAAGCATATTGTATTGAAGACAGATTGGTTAAAACAGTTTTTTGTTTACTTTAATTTATAAAACAATGTCTGGCTTTTATTCTCTCCGTGACAGTTAAATTGTATCAAAAATATAAAATTATTATTTTTATTACTATTCAAGGCGTCATCTACTATGGTATCCATTACAGATTCTCACACGTTAACAATACAGCCAAACATAATCATAGCATATAATAAGCATTCAATTTTTCATCTATTTTTGTGAAACTATTCGAAAATTAAAATTACAGATTATAGCAAAGCGGAAATTTATACTATTGAAAGTAAAAATAACTCATTGAATTTTTAATTGGTAAGTCATTATAAAAGCTGTAACTTTCATAGATTCGAATCAAATATTCACACTTTATGTGAACATAAAAGTGTTTGGGGGATGCATAACAGGCTACACGTTTGCCACTCGCTGGCTGTAGATTGTAATTGATAGTATTATATATAAATGTGTTGTTTTCTGAAATTCTTATTTTCCGTTTTCAAATACATTTTATTAATTAGCTGTTTTAATTTACAGATTTCTACTGGAATAATCCGCAGTATAACATACATTTTAAATCAGATGATAATTTGATAATCATTTCTCTGATGCACAAAAAAATTGATGATACTTCGAAAGCAGATATTGGCTTTGATATATATGAGGTAGAGACATTTCATATTTAAATAATTTAAAATACCCCTAAGCGAGTGAGAAAAAAATAATTTATGGTAAACATAATATAAAGTAGAATATTTTAATCATATTGGTCTATTTTATTCAAAATTATGAAACATAAATAATTATTTTTCAAAGATTGTTTTCTTGTTTCTTTATTTCGTTACCATTCTTCAGGCAAACATAAAAGAGTTAAAATACCAGTCTGGTAAAGAAGGTTCAAGGGATATCACAAGGCAGACACTCTTGAATAGCGGCAACTATGTCATTGTGCCTTTTACAAGTGATGATACTAAATCAAGTGATTACCTATTGCGAATTTTTACACGTGATATACCAGAAATCAGGTAAAGTAAAATTTAAATAAACTTTTTTGTTTTGTTGTTGTTGTTTTTTTGTTTTTGTGTTGTTTTTTTTTGGTGGGGTGGGGTATTTTTTTTCGATTTTAACTCAAATTAAGACCTTAAAACAAAGCGCCACAAAACTATAGATTCGAAGTTTTATTCATGGTATTCACAGTGATTGTTTTACTGCCTAACTTTATAAATACAAAATATATACACAAAATCACAAGTATCAAATATATAAGGAAAAATGTAATTGCTGTTTGTATGTTTGTTTTTATTTAGGTTATTTTGTTTGTACAAACTCTATTCTGACATTTAAGGTAAAACCAATTAACTGACTGAGACCTAAATTTTCTTGACAGATCGTTTGAAAATACAGAAGTTTTAGTTTTAAAAAAACTGAAACAGAAGATGTTAACAATTATTAATGACGTTTTTTAATTAAAATGTTTTTGGTTTACATTCCCTTTTTAAATTTAGTGAACGTGTCACAAGCATGCCAGTAATTACAAAATACTAGTAAACTATGTTTTTATGTTTATCCATTTTAAATAGTAATTTATTTAAATTATATCCACTTGACTTTCATTTTAAACTAAATCATAGTTATAATATCAATCAATAACCTTTTAGCCCAAGGAAATCAACACATTTGACCAACTATTTGAGAAATATGCCAGCAGTTCTGAACAAATGGATGCAACAGATCTTCAAGGATTCCTTACAGAAGTATTTTCAAGTAAGGTTATATATTAAGGCAAAAAAAAAAAAAACAAACAAACAAACAAAAAAACAACAAACAAACAAAAAATCGATTTCAATTATAATTAATTTTTCTCAAGTGTAATTTTTTTCATGTTCCATCGGAGATACAATGCATTGTTTTATTTTATTAATTTCCTTAAGCTTTTTTTTTTTACATATGTTATTATGTAATAGTTTTCAATTTTTAAAAAATGGTATTAAACTACAGGTAAAAAATAGTATTAAACTAGAGATAGTATTTTGGATACTTAAGGTAGCCATTCTGTAAACTTTTGCAAATAAATGGAGTCTGTATGACTATAAATCCATTTCATAAATTTGCAAACAATTTATGACAAATTAAAACAACGAAAGTGAAATCTTAACGATCCTGACGCGCAATGCTTAGTTAGAATAAATGATTGTATATTAAGAGTTTAGATTTCTTTCGCACTTATTAAAGATAATATTGTAATAAATTTGTACGTCGCCTTAAATATCTTGAACAACTTTTTTACACTACGCAGACCAATAAAGCATCTTACTTAAATCATATAATGCATTTTATATCACGCGGTTGTCGTGGCGAAAAATAAATGAATAATCGATGTAAATGTATTGATAAATCTAAGAGATAATAAATATCATGCATACGCTTTTACAGATTTTTGCATCTAAATGCAACACACACACACACACACACACACACACACAATAATAAATG
>MUZC01000645.1:562429-574524 GCA_002072015.1 Radix auricularia | reverse complement strand
GGGGGTAATCAGCCATATCGGCTTGGATGCGTGGCAGAAAAAAATAGTCTGATTATTAAAATATGATATAAATATATTTTAATTACTTTAAAAGCTTCCAATAGATCTCTTTTAATTAATAATTACTGCTATGGTATTGATTTATTAAGACTACCCATATTCAAATTTGGTTTCGTTTCTAACTTTACATTTTTAAGCAAATGCTGTTAGCATTCACACAGGAATTGGATATTAAAAATATTCGCTATATTGAATATATCAAGAATTATATATTTATATTTATATATTATTGATTGATCTTTTAGGGAAAGTTTTCATAATTTCTCTTCAAATTCCGTAAACACATTAAGTATACGTTATAATAAAACCCTTCATTTAATAAAATTTTGTTTTGATTATGTATTTATAAAAATAGTCACTTACCTCATTATAAAGTCTTTTGGTAATTTTTTTATGTATTAAAATCATAAACTGTACATATTAGGATGAAAATCTTAGCAGTCTTTATAACATTTTTATTACGTAAATAGACTATATCCGATTTATTTTCTACTAATTTAGTTAATAACCATGCTCATCACAATACAAGTTCTGTTGAATCGTGTGTTTTGGGCGAGTAATAAATTATTTAAATATCATTGGAAGAAATTAAAAATCAATTACAAGCTTTTATATAAAGAACTTTATTTTTAATGAAGGCTTACAAATTAAAATTACAAAGGAGGTTTTTATTTATAATTTCCAACATATTTTGCTGTACATAAACAATATATTTAAATGAAATGCATTGAAATGAATAAAAGCAATTTATAATTTACGAATTAAATGTCAGTATACTATTTTTGAAATTGTATTTTACATATAAGTTTGATATAGCTGTTTATATCCTAAAAAATTAAAATAATTATTGAAATTTTAATTGATTTTAAATTTATTTTGGTTAAAATTATTCAATTTAACAAAATTTAGACAATTAACGTTTGCATAGATTTATATTTGCCAAATTAAGGAAGACATACATCTTACCCAGCAAATCTACAGTTAGTTTGTATTCTTTTTATTTATCGGGATTTCAAAAACATTGATTTTTCGTTCAACTTACACCGTTTAAGTAAAAAAAAAACAAAAAACAAACAAACAAAAAACAACAACATTAGACAAACGAACAAACAAACAAACAAAAAACAATACATTGTAATAAAATAAGTGTATACCAATTTGCTTTCAGTGTAAGGTAACTTAACGTTAATTGCTAAATCGCAATAAAAATGTTTGATAATTTTGATCAATAATTATTTTTTTTTTGTTGGATTTTGTTTTAAAAAAAGGTTTTCAAATATTGCAAAAACCCACCTTGAAAAATTAATTGAAATTATTTTGGCATGTTGCTTTCCTTTTCATGTATTTAAAAAAATATATATCATCTAATATGTTTTATTTTAGTTACTTCTTCTTACAACCGGACACGTTAATGAAAGAAATAATGCTTTTAGTAATTAAAAAGACTGCACACTTTAAAAAAAACAAACTATGTTTTTACCTGCATCTAGTAGTAGGATACCTCACGTGCAGTCACACTGTATTTCATTTTTGAAATTGGGATTAGAAATACATTACGAGGCAATTTATTTAAATAATTAAATTCATAATAAATTGACAAAATAATTTAGTAAAAACATATTTTTTTCAGCTTAAAATACTCATCAGAATATTACAGGGCTTTTAAAATGTTAGGAGAATGATAGAATTCATACAATATTATTTCTTAGCAAAATACTGGACTACATAAGGAGTTGCTACCCTTAGAATATTAGCGTAACGGTTGAGTTTGATTCAATCAGTAATGGAAACTGTTCTGGATAAAGATACTATGAAGGAAAACAATTTTGATGAACAAAAGTTTATGATTAGTGATCGGTTGTTGTTTTAATTGCTTTTTTTCTGTTTTAAATTGCTTTTTTTTTTTTTACTTTTTTGTCAAAAATTCTTTCGGCGCGTGAAAGAGTCGTTTTTCCCCGAAAGACATCATTTGCAAAGACGGGTCTATGTCTATTAGCAATTTCCCTTCTCAGGCTCGTTAGTCCTAGTTTATTATTTATAAGAAATCTTCTGCAAAGTGGCGAAGCATCAAATCACTGTGCGGTATTTTATCGAATTTCATAAGGAAATATTTCTGATAAGGCAGCGCGGCATAGGTCAGATACCTACGCGGTCATGCAGCTAAGTGAACATTACAAATGCGTTATATATTTAAAGCAGGTTTTCAAACGTAATTTAATTCCTATTTACGCGTTTCTTTACTTTCCTTGCATTGGTGGTGACGTTAAATCCCTGTCATCAATCAACTTCTAAAATTGATTTTTGTTTATATCTGAAAATGTTATCCCAGTAAAATAAAAACACTTTAGAAATTGATAAAAGAAATCAAGGATAAGGAACTATACTAAAATTTGTCAGTAAATGGAAAAGCCGTAGACATTATAAGGGTTAGCCTGACAGGACGTAACAAAACAGCGAAAGTCTCGATAAAGATCCTTCCTCAACGAAAAAAAACTTTTTTTTTTAAATTAAAAGTATAATATAAAAACTTAGCAGCGATGAAATACAATTAGTCAATGAAAGTAAAGCAGGAAGAGAGGAGTGCAGGCCTATGTAGGAAAGGAGAAAATTGGTAGGGCAAAACGACCATGTCGTCAGAAGAAACACAACATTAATCTCATGTGGTGCAAGAGTCCCATACACTTGGATAAGTCTATTTTCCAGAATGACCCTACTGGGTGTGTTTATGCAAGAGACAATGAACGTTGTTGCCAGGTCCTTGACGCCTACATGGTCGCATTCATTGAAGTATCGGGAGACAGAACACTCTTTGTCTTATGTAATCGCTCGAACATGCTCGGCGATGCGGCAATAATTTAACCTCCGCGTCTCACCTATGTATTTTATTAGACAGCGCCTACACACAATGGTGTAGACCACATTGCGTCTAGTCCAAATAAAGCAATCCCTAATCTAAAATATAACATAGGAAAGACTATCTGGTCGGATATTTTTTACACCGCATGGTAAAGTACCCAGATGGTTGGGTGAAGTGGCCAGGCGAGTATGAAACAAAAGATCGCACACGTTTTGCTGTTCCTAAATAAAGTTTTAACTGCCATAATTTCAATTTCCATATTGGATATACATTCGTGTGATTCTTATGCTACTGAATCGAAAATCTAGTATTAAATAGTGTGAGAACTTGAAACGACTGGATATTTTATTGTTTCTGCAAAATCGAGAGCAGTTTCCGTTGTTAAAAGAGAGAGTTATCTTCATTACAGTATCAAAATTATGTTAAATATGAGCCGACTTAAAGAAGAAATCATATAAAAATACGTGAACGTTTCTAGGGCTACGATTTCAAACTGCATACGTCTTCTGATACTAATAAAAAAAAACAACTAAAAACCGAGAGGCTGCAGTAATTTATTTACAAGAGACTGATGTGACAGTTATTATATTTGATGTAAGTGTTTCAGCCGCTAACTTTCTTCAAACGAAAATGTCGGTATCAGTTAGATTTCAATAACAAACAAACGAATTTTAATTTTTAAAAAAAATATAAAAAAATTGCACAAACTATTTGTGAAAGAAGACTATAAATTTAAGCTTTATTTGTAAACTAATACTATTAATAGTAGACGTTTCGGCTATTGCCTTCATAAGAACATTAACATACATAATTTCTTTTATATATCTTTTATACATATTATCGGATGAAAAATAAAAAGGGAAAAAAACACAACAAACAAATTTAAAGAAAAAAAACAACAACCAACAACAACAAGGACACAGTTTATAGGTAAAAGGAGGAAGTTGAAGTATCTAACGTTACAGTGAAAACCACAACGTGAAAAAGATTTTGCAATCGGATAAAATTGTGGAGTTCATCAAGCAAGGTAACATTTATTAATTAATAAATTTGATGTTATCCGTGCGTTACTTTTCTTTCAAGTAAACCTTACATCATATAAAATTATTATAATATTTAGCAGGTTTTTTAATGTAACTTCATTTCCTCCAATAACTATGAATAAACATAACTTATGTGCAAATCGTTATTGATAATGTAAAATAAATATTATTTTTTTAAAATTAATAAATGACAAAAATTATTTCTAAGGAACCAAAGCTGCTAATTCAAACAAATAAGGCTAAAGAGTTGTTTTTTTTTAAATTTAATTTCGAAAAGTGTCGCCATAATAGTGTGGCGAGATGACCGATGTCCAGACAAGTAATTCCGACTGTATTAATCTTTTTTCTATCAATTTACCTTAAAATTTCTATAGTTCAGAGGGTATTGAAAATATTAAAATCGTATACCTAAGAAAAATCAAATGCTGAAATCTACTACTGCTGAATGACGCTTAAAGCATTCCTGACAAAGTGAACCATGTTATTAAATTTACTTATAAAGTTTATGCTAAAAATAACCTTGGCGAAAAATGTAATAAAATTGTAGTATATTTTTTTTTAAAAAAAAGAATGTTTAAATCATGAAAGTTCGTTATTTTAAAGTACTTTGACACAAGGTCTGTAAAATGTCATTGAAAGTAAAAAAAAAAAAAGAAATGCCTTGGAATTATTGATGCTAATTTGTTATAAACATTAAAGATGGTATATTCTATAATGTTAGCAATAAAATATACTTTTAACAATATACGTTCATCTTTTTTTAGATACCAACGTGTGGGTAAGTAACAATGATGAAAGTCTTAATAAAATTTGGCTGTGGCTAGACAGAACACACAAAAACTAGTAAATTAAGTCAGATCTCTGAAACAAATATATTCAACAATATACCCAATACTTTATTAGGTATAAAAAAAAGTGCATGAACGAAAAAGCCTTTGTAAAGACAGCGTATAAGTTATGGGTAGAGAATATGATTAAACAATTGTTGTGTTTTTGTTAACCTCCACCTTCAGTATGTACTTAAGTCGTTTTAATCTATATTTTCCAATATTTAGCTATCTATACATTTTCTGTCTGTTTAATTGAAATTTTTATTGAAACTACTATTTTTTTTTTACTTAAGTGTAAATTTGTATTTTTAGTTAAATAAATATAGATTTATTATTATTTTTTTTGTCATTCTTGTCCTTAAGTGTTTTCTTATAAATTTGACCATGTATCATGAAGTATAAGGGTAAAAACTATATTTAGTTTTAGCCTTTCTTATTTTTCCGGAGCGGCATAAAAGTAGGAACATTATTTTAAAAAACTTTCGAAATTTAAAAAAAATATACTAAATTAAAATAAAATAAAAATAAAAAATGTGACAGGATAAAATTAATTTTTAGAGCTTTTACAAAAAAAGTTTTCATATTCTATCATAAATATTTGTGATTTTTTTAAACAAAAAACAACAAAGGAAAAGACAATAAATATGCATATAATATTTAATTTTGTTAATGAATTGCACAAATTGCACTATAGGATGTCAGCAAGGCATTGCATGATATTTTCCGTAAGAAACGTAGAATTGATAAGAACTGTGTACTACAACTAAAGGGATAAGTAATTACCGGATCCGTGGTCGAAAGTTTACAATAGTGATAGGATTATTTAGGAAAGTCATATGCGTAAATATTTCAGAATAAACAATAACAATGTTTCTTTATGTGTTGGTTTTTTTTTTGTTTGTTTTTTTTTTTTAAAACAAAGTTATTTGTCTCTATGAAAAAATGAAATTCTACACATATTTTTTTTTAAAATCTGTACATGTTACAAATTTTGGGTTTATAGATATAATGCAAACATAAGAAAATAATAATAATGTAAATCATTTAACACTAATGTCTACGCCGTAAAATAATACCTACTGTCAACGAAGTGTGTCTTGAAATATAAATGAAATTAACTTATTAATAATTTGTTAAAACAGTGTTGCTTGTGGCGTATGTTGCCGTGATCACATTAAACACATATTATCGAGTCGTAATCGTATTAAAACAATGGAACCTTAGAAGTATTTAAACTTAAAATGCACTAATAATTCATTTTTAAAAAATCATTTAATGCATCCTCAATGAGTGGTTTAATAATTTTTAACAGCGCTATGGATGACAACAATCTTCTAAATATTACATCACAATTCATTCAACACATAATTATAGAACTTTTTGTGTAAATAAGTTCCGTCTATGTTTTAATTCCTTATTCCTTATTCTCTGCAATAATGCTTTGTTTAGCTTTATTATTTCAGCAGTATGATTTTTAAGGTGCCATACAAATATATATTCGCCATGTTTGATGCTACTCTTCTAAATATTATATCGAACATTTTTCATAATATATGTACGAAAAAAATTGCTTGTTTAGATTTTTTCCACTATTATGTCAAGTAGGTATAAATATAAACTTAAGCATAAAAATTGAAGTAAATATTTTACTATTTTTGTGTTCTTCCGTTGAACTAAATACGCCCTGATCGACTAGTTTTAATTATTAAACGTTCTTTGTGAAGGAAACGAGGACACTCATAGTAAGTTAAGTAAGTCACCGACTTATTGCTATCAATGGCAGCCCGGTTACTGCGTAAATCTTAGACGCCCATTGAGACAACGGTAATGAGAAATTGTACGTGACGGATGATGAATATTTGATATCAAATAGGACACCCGTTAAAAACAAAAACAGCTCAATTATCATTATATTCATTTATTTCTTTTCGTTTCTTATTACGTGGTGTTTTTAGTATTTAAAACGGAAAAACGTTATCACAGGCATTGATAAGGTTTGATTCAGTTGTTTCTCTTTTTCTGTCTGAATTCCGTAACTCAGGTAACAACAGTTTGTTTAGCATTTGCGCTTTGTTTTTTTGTGTTTTTTTTTCGTTTTTTTCCCTTTCTTTTTTCATTTAATTTATTGTTTTCTACACTCGACCAAAAAAAAAAAAAAACAAACATTTTTTTTAGTAATCATATATAGAAGCTCTTTTAAAATTGATATTGGATGTAATTGTTAAAATAGTCCCCTGAAGTCACTAAAATAAACAAGAATAATGTGTATAGCTTGAATTGATGGAAGCAGTGTGCATGGAGATGTCCTATCTCATAGTTTATTCATGAATCATTTCTCTTTCATTTAGTTTATGTCTGTTTGACAGTTTTTGTTTTAAATTTATATTTCTGCAGATTCGTATCCAGAGAATTTGGCTTATTCATTTATTTCTAGTGAGTACTAATAGTGTCCCGGTATCACATCCGTAGAGGTCAATAATTTTGACGAGGGCTCTGTAAAACCCGGACTTTGTTGGTGTCACTTGTCGTTTGGCCGCTTTGTTACTTGTAGGCAATAATTAATGGCCAATTCATTCGCTCAATAATAATATTGAAGTCCTTGGTAACATAAATAACTTTAATTCAATACTTTAACGTATGTACACCCATTTGACATATTAATACACATCAGTGAAACAAATTAAGTACATCTCCGATCTCTTCACAAACACTGATACGACTCGCTAAGCCTTCTGGTCTGCAACATTCATCACGTGATCCCTTTCAACCAATCACATCTTATGTGACAGTTGACAGGCTAATGTTTTTGCGGTTCCATGTTTTCGTTGACTTCGTCATTGCTGCCATAGTCGACCAGTTTCAAGCTCACATATTATCTTCACATGCACAATCTCTAGGCAAAATGGCTACTGGATGGTTAAAGTTATATACCTCCTCTAACTTTTGTTGGTTTATTACCATCTTAGCCCTACTGGCAGCTGAGGTATTAACCAATAATTAGCAGTCTGTAGAAACAAAGGTCACGGAATGCAGTAAAAAACTATTTAAACCAAATAAAGATACCGCTCATTATAAAACAGCTGATGATGTAACAAAGTCGGTAGATTTATTTTAGTCTTATGATATTTTAATGAACAGAACTATTCGATTGGTTAATGAAAGTAATTTATTGTGCTCATATTTAACGCAAATACTATGCTTAAGTGTATTTTCTCTTTTTATTTATCTAAAAAAATTATTAACCTACCGTATACTTCGTCTCTTTCGGTTATTTTTATTTTTATTTTAAATGTTTATATTGATATTTTCAAAATTTTATTGTTTTTTAAACTGGTCTAATTTGCAGTATATCATGTCAAGAAAAGGGATGCGTTCCATTTTGATTTTTACAATTTTAAGACTTCCAGCTCTTGTAGCAGATGGTAAGTGAGGTTTCAAACAAATAAAAGTGTTTCTGTGACTTTAAATGTGTATTAGTTTGTATTTTCTGTTAAAAATTATCACTTGAAATTTTTTTTCAAATAGTATTTTTGATAAACTAAATTATATTATATTTTCCATTTAGCTTTATTGCTGGTAAGGCATCTGTCCGTCTACAAAAGACAATCGGTTTATCTTTATTATTTGCAGCTCTTGGTGTGGCTGATGAGACCAACCCTTGTGTGGCAGTGTCTTCTCCATGTTACACACACGAATGTAGTTGGGCAGTGTTGCCTGACCTTTCTTCTTGCTCTTTTTCCAACTGCTTCTTCCCTAGATTGCTCCTCTGCTCTTAGTGATCCTTTTTTCACAATAGCCCGCCATGTGGTCCTATGCTCGGCCAGGTTTTCCTAGTTTTGTATATAACTATTGGCTACTATGAAAGTAGCGTGATCGTAATGTGCAGCAATTTATGATATTTATCATGGGTGTAAAGACGGTTCAAACTACATGTCATGTCGTTATATCTCCGCTAATACTTAATAGGGATTCTTGTGTTTTTTTTTAATTAAAAGAAAAGGAAATGACAATACTATTAATATTATTTAAAATCATTAATGTATTTTTCTAAAATTATTACAAAGTCACATGACAATAATAAAGACACAATAATTAGAATTTTAAAAATTACTACTTTAAATGGCAAAAATAGATTGTATACAGATTTCAAAATTTAATTTTTAGTAAAAAATTTAACTTTGTGTAACAGAACAGTGTTATATATGATTTTTTGATTTTTTTAAATATAAAAAATATTAATATTCAAGCAATTACATTTTTTTAACCACTTAGATTCTACAAGCGCATCATTTAATGTAGGCGATTATTGTTTTTTTCCCATCCTATTAAAATATTATTGTTTTGTGTTGTTTGTTATTCCCTCAATCTTATATATATTTTTCAGAAAAGTGCAGATGGACCAATGCCACAATTCTAGAAGACGCTTGTTTCTTTTACTATGACGTAGCATATACTTTGGATTTTGAAAAGGTCAGATATTAAAAGCTTTTTATGTATTTTATAAAAAAAAAATTAGAAAAAAAGCCCACCATTATATAGTTTTGCACACGTGCATAAAACAAAATAAATGATGCCAACGTTTTTCTTTTCAATTATTCATGCCTTCCATTTTTCTTATTATGTTCAGGTTTAAAAGAAATATTCAAGTGGTACTTACAGTTTTCATAAATATAATTTCAATTGTTCTGACTCAAATCCTTTCTTAATCGTCTTACTCTAAACAGAATACGCAATGTAGCATGATTGCAACCATACTCGCTGAAGTGAAAATGGTTTCCCTAATCGAGAAAGTAACATTGTCGGATGATAAAAGTTGGTAAACATATGCATTTTACATCATGAGGAATAGGAATGAATTGCAGTTGGTTAATAGTTTAGTGTGTGCTGTATTAATTTAAAAAAAAATTCTTTTAAAACATGAAAAAAAAAATAATTTAAAGGAAAACATTGTTTTACAGATTTTAAATGAAGCCGTAGTACACGTACACAAATCATGGGCTTTGTCATAATTGGTGATATCTAGTCATTAATAGCAACAGTGATGTCTTTTTGGGGGAGTTCTTCGTAGGAATTTATAAAATAATAATTAAATAAATGTGAATATGTTAATGTAATTTTATTGAGAGTGAAGTATCTTAATTAACTATTTTTAATCCTCAGTTTTTTTTTAAACAGCTTCTTTAACATAAGAAAGAAACAATAAGAATTTCTGAATAATTATTGAGAAACTTTAATGCGACTGCAGTTCTACTTCAAAGAATTGTATCGCTAAAACGTAATCTAAAAATAGATCACCCCGTTTTGATATAAACAGCTAGTATAAAGCAACAAAACATATTATAGCAATGATTGCTGAGCAATCAAATATGTCGATTAACTTTGCTGAATTTAAGATGGAGCTTTTTTTTTTTTTAATTTGTATTTATTCTTGTTATTATTAGTTTTTTTTTAAAACTCTTTTAATAAATAGTTTCTATTAATTATATATTTATAGTTTATTATCATGTCATGATCTTTTTGAGTTTTGTAAAAAAAATATATTTAGCTAGTTACACGTATTTATGGAAATAAAACAAGACATGTAAAAATGTGATTATTCAAAAAGAAAACTGCATCTGTAAATAACTTTGAACGAAATAAGTTATATATATATATGATTAATTGTCGTAGGTATGCAACTGATTACCCTGGCTAATGATACAGGTCTAAATAGTACACTTGTTTGCAAATATGAACCATACAGTGAAGCCAACTTGTTGTCTGAACTATGGGAAAGAAATTTCACCGCCGATCTAACGGTATTTAAATTTGAAATGTGCAAAAAACCATTGAAGAACACATCATTTTATATAGGCTTTGGGACAGTAGATGCGATCGAGTTATGTCATTTTTTTGTCGGAACTTATGTATGTAAACTACTATATATACGTTTATTATAACTTTCAATCACCCTGTCTATCTATCTATCTATCTATCTATCTATCTATCTATCTATCTATCTATCTATGTATCTATCTATCTATCTATCTATCTATCTATCTATCTATCTATCTATCTATCTATCTATCTATCTATCTAACTATCTATCCATCAATCCATCCATCCATCCATCCATCCATTCACCCATCCACCCATCCATCCATTCATCCATCCATCCATCCATCCATCGATCCATCCATCCATCCATCCATCCATCCATACATCCATCCATCTATCTATCTATTTATCTATCGATCGATCGATCGATCGATATATTGTTCTATCTATATATATTTGTATCTATATACCTACCTAACAATATATATTGCTAACTAAAAATGTATATATCGGTTTTCAGAAATCAATACCTTTATCTTTATGTCTACAAAACTATATGTGTATATAAATCTTTCTATATATGTATCTTTCTCTCTATATCTAACAAAAAAAACGTATATATCTTTTTAGCTGGAATTTCTATTTAATTATATATATATATATATATTAGGGCTGTTATAGATTACATTAAATTTCATTGTTAACTTTTGAAAAATTACCGATTAATTAATCGATAATTTTGTTAAAGCTAGAAATAGAGATGTTTGACGTCATAAAACTGAACATTTCAAGGGAAGTAATAAAAACAGCAATTGATATTTTTATTAAGTTATTTTTAAAACATAGTTAATAGTTAAAACAAGTTAAATAACGTATTCAAGTTTAGGCACTTGAATGAAAACTTCTAAATACTTTTAAAATATACAATTAATACAGCAATATAATTATTGTTTGATGATTAAAAAAAGATAACAATCATTTTTTTTTATCCGAAGTGGCTCAAAAGTTATGATTTTTTTTTCTAAGACATCATAATCACTTTTTTCACTATGTTGTTTTTCTTCACATTTTGTGCCATTTTATGGCATTTTTATAAATGCCCATAACTTAAGTATTTAATTTAATTTAAAAGATATAATATTGTTAGGAAATATATCTAAATATAAGTAGTTCAATCTGATGTATATAAATTTAAATTTGTTATCGTTAAATAATTAAAAACAATGTGTTTTTTAAAAAATAAAATTGACCTTATAAAATAGGTTATTTTAGAGTTTACACTTTCCAACTTTCTTTTACGGAGAAGTTTGTACGTAAAAAAAAATAAAAATAAAAACTATTATTAATTATTTATTAAAAAATCGAAAAAATTGTTAAAAAATTTCTTAAATTTTAATCACTATTTTATCGATTAATATAATTTTAATCGATAAAATAATTTACCGATTAATCAAGAAATTAATCGGTAATTTCCGCAGCCCTAATATA
>MUZC01000645.1:543392-562039 GCA_002072015.1 Radix auricularia | reverse complement strand
TTGGTTTTTTTTTTTTTTTTTTTTTTTTTTTTTTGTACGTTGATACTAGCAAAAAATATACTGACTAATAATAAAAAAAATATTTATAAAAATATATATTTTCTAAAATTAAATATAGATATCATTTCTAAATATTGTATAAAACTTACTAATCTATAAAAAAACATGACAAATTCTAAAAAAGAAAATAATTATATTGGAATATGTTGATGACATGTTGATAAATGTTTGCATTCCATGACTCTAACACTTTGCATAACTACTTATCAAACAAATTGAAAAGCGTATCAAGCTAATGGCTGTAATGGAGTCTTACTTTGAGGCAAGAAATGATGACAGCTGTTCAGCTGAATTACTGCGTTACAAAATGGAGATGAAAGTTAATTTAATCCATTAACCCTTCACAATGGTGGAGAGTTATGAACAACGATACCCGATAACGTCATTCTTTGCCAAGACTGTTTTGTCCATACCAGCTATCTATGTTCTCTGTTAATGATTGTTCAGCTCGGCTGATTGTATTTTCATTAAGATCCGCTCATAATGTCAAAAACCTTTGTCTTTTTGCGTAGATGTTTAAGAGATGATACATAGAGGAGAAATTTCAGTGTTACTTAGATATTCAACAATATTGTTTAATAACTTTTATTTTGACATCATACAATATTTTATACATTATGTATGTATACATACATACATACATACATACATACACATGCACACAATCATATATACATACATACATACATAAATACATACATACATACATACATACATACATACATACATACATACATACATACATACATACATACATACATACATACATAAATACATACATACATACATGCATACGTGCATATATACACACATACATACATACATACATGTTTACGACGATGCATAAATGTATATATAACCCTCTATTACGCACTTTTAGGTTTTTATGGGAAAAAATATTTTACTAATATTAAATGTGTATTGGACATATACAAAAACTATATGGAAGAAAAATATAGTATTGTTATCAAATTTTGATTTTGATTGTATGTTACCATATGGTCAGAATGCTTCTATATGGTTAAAAAAATTAATAAAATCAGAATAAAATAGAACATGACAACTATAACAATTTTGATATATGATTTTATCCTGAACACAAACAAGTGTAAATATTAAATTTATTACAAATACATCCTTATATGTTAAATATAATGCCGAAAATGATACTTAGTTAATTAGGATAATAATATTAGTTATTTTAGAAAAAAAAATGAAATGAAATAAAATGGAGAATCTATTATTTCTTGAAAACAAAAATACCTACATAAAGGCATATAAAAATTTTAAAAAAAACACGCGATGGATCGAAATATAGTGGTGTAACCAATAACATTAATGTATTTATTCCAACATCCACTTACAAGATGGTAACGAAATGTGATTTCAGTTTCATGTTAATGAAATATATTAAATAACCATGTGTTTTATGATAATGTATTTTGATCCCCTTTTGGCACCTTGCTCTGAAGGCTCGGCAGCCGAAAAGGTGGATTAGACAGACAAGTAGAGAAACTACCCAATACGTATTATTTCTATCTTAGTCTGGCTTCTAGGCACCCACCCGTACTGGGAGATAACACGAACTCCGGACAGCAACCGCCCAACAAAGTGTCGACATATTTGGACCAAGAGCTGTACTCGACGCTATCCACGCGACATGTATCCGACCCCTACCTCACCACATTGCACCGATCGACAGGACCTGAGGAGGACAACTCATCCTTACCAGCCTTACTCCTAACGTAACGCTGACGCCAACCGCACTGATGCCTACACCATACACGTGTAGAAGCCGATTATTCACACTTCCGTGATCACTGAGGTCACTTGGAACCATAGGTGAAGCAGCCCACGGGACAGGAAACGTGCAAAACCAACCGTTCACGGAGCGGAGCGCGACAACCTGAGACTACACTCTGAACAAGGAACGTGCATAAACAACCACACACGGAGTGGGGCACTACATCCTTAAATTTAAGTATTAACCCTATAACCATTATATTAATTTGCTTAAGCCTAATGATGAATTTAGGCCATACCGGAACTAGTTTCCGCTAATTGTAAATATTGTATAATAACTTATTGTTACATTTTCACCATCTATTTTTTTGATTGTCGTTTGTGAAAGATCACTAAAGTATGCGCGTGTAGGCAGAAAGGGGATAACTTAATATTACACCCCTAGACAACTTGTCAAACAATATTCACATCTTTCTCGCCACAAACAGTAACGAGTAACTTCAACTCAGTAACAGTAGTAACACTGTAGTAACAGTGACTCACTCATGGGATATAAAAAAATTGGTGACCCGTCAAAACGGCCCCTGACAAAACGGCCCCGACAAAACAGCCTTGGACAAAACAGCCCCGGTTAAAACGGTCCCAGACAAAACAGCCCCGTTCAAAACGGCCCCTGACAAAACGGCCCCGGACAAAACGGCCCCGGACAAAACGGCCCCGGTCAAAACGGCCCCGGTCAAAACGAGCCCGTTCAAAACGGCCCCGGTCAAAACGGCCCCGACATATTTTTTAGGTAAGGAGATTTTTTATGTTTAATTTCTGAGCATTTGGAGGCATATTTTTTATAAAAAATTATATTTTTTAACCTATTTGTATGTTTATATACTACAAACTAAGATCGGAAATTTTCAAGAAACCATGATGCACGTACAATTAGCACTTATGGCTGGCCGGTTGTGGTCGGACAAATAAAGACGGCTGAGACTGCGTAACATTGTATGCAAATACGTGCCCCAGGGCATGGGGAAAACAATGGGTTTAAAGTCTCACGAATTCCGTCAGATTTCACTCATTCCGTCTTATCTCTTACTTTGTCCTAGGCGCTATGGTATCGGCCTGTCCATGGACGGAGATCAAACAAGGTAGGCTAAATATAAAGGTGGTGTGGTACTTTTATGGTCAAGACTGGCCCTCGTCACATCAACAAAAACAAATTTAAAAAGGAGCAGCATCTCTAAATCTAAAACACTCAACGGTAGAAGAACGAAGAGTGGAGTTATAATACTACAACTAGCAATCGCCATAAAATTTTAACTTGGAAATACAATAAACTAATAACCTTATTCAACCATCACACACATTTAAAATCAGTTTGCCAATTTAAAAGAAACACATTTTAAAACGTGCCATTTCTTCTCTTCTGGAAATTGTGTATGAAATGGTTTAAACAAAATTGAAAAAAAAAATTAAAAACTTAAAAATCCAAATAAAAATGGGGCTGTTTTGACCGGGGCAATTTTGACCGGAGCCGTTTTGTCCGGGGCCATTTTGACCGGGGCCGTTTTGATCGTGGCCGTTTTGACCGTTGCCGTTTTGACTGGGGCCGTTTTGTCTCGGGTCGTTTTTTCTGCGGCCGTTTTAAACGGGGCCGATTTGTCGGAGCCGTTTTGTCCAGGGCCTTTTTGTCGGTGAACAAAAGAATTGTCCCTGGGGAAAAATGGCT
Source organism: Radix auricularia (assembly GCA_002072015.1). Taxonomy (NCBI): domain Eukaryota; kingdom Metazoa; phylum Mollusca; class Gastropoda; family Lymnaeidae; genus Radix; species Radix auricularia. The sequence continues at coordinate 558,513 of MUZC01000645.1, read as the reverse complement.
GCTTGAGTGTTCGCAAGCTTAGTCACTGTGGTTGTGAAAAAAAAAAAAAAAAAAAAAAAGCAGAAAAGAAAAAAAAAGCCAGTATCTGGATTCGATCCGCTAACAAATACTGTCACTCACTCTTTAGCTGACTAACTATTAGTCTAGAGAAACTTATGAAAACCTACGATTATTTAAACTATAACCAATTATGATTGATTAGACATCAATCAATTTTTATGACAGCGCTACTTTAAAATTTCAGTAATTATTAAATGTAATTATTATTAGTACTGTAAACACATAAATATTAGTACTATTAACATATAACTGCACAATTTAGCCTAAATCGAGTGAAATCGGCTATTATTTTGTTATCAGCCGCTGGGAGTACGCATGCGTGAGGACTCGACCCGACTCGTGCGAATAATTTTATAAATTTTGATAATGTAAAAAGAATTTTCTAGCGTCTCAAGAAAAGATAAGTAATTCCAGCTCATCAGCGCCGTCTACAACGACAGAAGTGACCTGCATATTGATAAGTGGATTGATGGTCATTACATTATACAACTTGATACTATTTGCAATAGCTTTATTTTTATTCGAATAAATTTTAAACCAATTTGCTTTCTTGTAACTGAATGCTTCAGCTAATTGAAAGTTATTTATTCAATAAATATTTTTAAAAAATATTTTTCTAAAAATGCATATTTAAATGGACATTATCTTTCTTATATTTTGCAAAGTAACTTATTAAATTTTAGTGATTATTTAAATCATTATTTAAATAATTTTATTTTGATCTTTTTAAAAGTTTTAAAAATGTTTTTGCAAAATTTTTTAAACTTATAAGACATAATCAAGCTAAAACGATGAGTAATGTTGACAGTAATTGTATTCAAAGATGTAATTTGTCAAACCAGTGGTGTCCACGTTCCGTATCACATGCAAATTATGTTCAATTAAAATATCTACCTGGCCAGCTACATCAATCTAACTGATTGTTTAATATTGTTTTTCATCTCAAATGTCCTAATATTTATAATTATATATGTATAATTATATGTATATTATATTGTATTATAAAGTATATATATATATATATATATATATATATATGTATGTATATATATATATTAATTTATTTCACTATTATATGATAATAATAGTAAGAATAAAATGATAATTTATATAGAGCTGTATCCCAGCAAGGATATATACACATATATAGATACATTTCATATAAAATAAAATTATGTAATTAGTGTGTAAATTTTAAGTGGAAAGTAATGCCCCAAATCAAATATCGCTAATTTAGAAGAACAAATATTTTAAAAAAAGCCATTCCTTGTTTTGTATTAAACAAAGTGACATTCGGATAACCGACGTACTTGATATTCAGACCAGATATCAACGTTTTCGTTACTGGATTCGGCTAATTATTATCTCAGATCTGAAAAGTAGCCGGATATTAGTGTAGTAAGAAATGCTAACATTTAAATTAAATGAATATTAATAAATTTATAAAACAAATATAGCAAAGGTAAAAATAATTACCAGATATAAACGGTAAGCTTTGGGTTTATAGTAAAAAAAAACCAAAAAAACCCAACGTTGTTTTTAAGTGTTATTTAGAACATCTATAATGAATATTTTCTTTGAACGTGATGAACATTTGTGGCCATTCGAAAAGTTTTTTTTCAAGGGAGATACAACATGCAACCGAAATTAAAGAAACAAAAACAAGTTAGGTAAAAAAAGGTAAAAGATAAAAATAATCGTTTTCTCTACAAAGTTTGCAGTATACATACATAATAATATGTATACATATTTATATATATAACTATATATATTGCATAATAGTTGATATTATAGATTTAAACTACTTAAAAACATACTGATAAAATTACGGGAGTCAAAAGGAAAGGCATTTTTCAAAAGCCCCTTCTGTAACATTGCTCATAATAAAATAAACTATCTCTTGGCGTTAGTTTCAACCAAATGGCTGATATTGTTGGCGTGAAATTGACAAGTTACATAAACTTTATTTTGACTTTTTTCTCAGTAAATCCTGTAAAACTTTTATCTATTGAAAATGTATCGCCCTTGCACATACTTGGGACCTTAGTAATATATTTGCAAGCGCCCAAACTCTCTATCTGGTATTGTTCAAAAGGAGTTGCTTGTGTAGGTTTGAACAAACAGCACAGACATTTCAAATATATACACGAAATGTTTACCAATAGAAATCAATTTTTTTTTAAAAATGAAGAAAGATAGTTTTCACAAATGCCAACGCCGTAAAGCAAGAAATACTTAGATTATAGTGGATGAGGAAAATATGAATTGAAATTGAATAAAAATTGATTTGTTCAAGCATATTTGGTAATGACGTCGGTTACCATAAAGACATTAAACAAAGTATTTAGTCCTAATCGTATTGAGGCAGTCGAACTTCAGAAGTTTTCAAACGCAGAACTGACAACTGTCACAATTTTTCTAATGCATTTTATACACAATTTGAGTTATAATAATTTTTTCTCAAGGGAAAGTATGACAACTAACTTTCAACTATTTCATTGCAAGAAATTAAATTTGATTAAACAGATAAATATGGAATTTCATTTGTAAATAAGTCCCTTCCAAGTTTTAATTCCTAATATTGCAGTTTATAATGGTAAGTTTTAATCAGTATGATGATTTAGGTAAGATACAAAGATCTATTTACAACGTGTAATGTTATTTTACTATTTATTATACGCTAAATATGAACACTGTGTGTAATAGTTTCTAAATATTTTTTCATTATTACGTCAACAAGGTGTAACTTATAAACCTTCCTATAAAAACTGACATAAATATTTTACTTTTTTGTGTAGTTCCGTTAAAAAAAATACGCCCTTAAGGACGAGCTTTAATAATTAATCGTTATTTGTGAAGTAAACGAGAACAGTCGTAGTATGATACTGTTTCATAACCATTAAAGTTAGCCTTGATACTGCGTAAGTTTAGACGCCAATTGAGAAAATGGTGATCGTACCGGATCTTACATATTATTTGTTTCTTTTCATTTATTACTCTTATCAGTTGAAACTTTTCTGGGTTGAAGGACATACTCCAGTTAGTTTCCCATTTAATTAACTCATCTAAGTCTTTTTGTAATATTTTTCTATCTTGGTCTGACTTAATTGTTCTATAGATTATACAATCTTCGGCAAATAACCTAACTTTTGTTCCTGTTGAAACTCTTTTGGGTAAATCATTTATATAAATTAAAAATAGTAAGGAAACTAGCTCAGTTCCTTGTTGAACGCCTGTTGGTGCAGATTTAGATCCATTTATTATTTCAGTTCTCTCCCTACCAAATAAGAAATATTTGATTCAGTGAAAGTAAGGGACCTGATATTCCAAAGTATTTATGTTTTTTTTTAGCAAACTAAGGTGGTGAACTTGGTCAAATGCTTTTGAGAGGTTTATTAATAGTGTATTTATCTGACCATTTTTGTCTAAGCCTCTTGATAGTTAATCTATTAGACCTAGTAAATATATTTCACATGGTCTGGTTATTCTATAACCATGTTGATGTGGGCATAGGGTATTATATTTCTCAAGGTGGTTAACTATTCTACTACATAATATTTTCCAGTAATTTACAGTTGAAACTAGTAAGCTATACAGGTCTGTAATTATAAGCGTCATATTTATAATCTTTCTTAAAGAGTGGCGCTACGTTGGCTAATTTCCAATCCTAGGCCACTTTACCCTGGTTTAGATGGGCTTTAAAAAGTGTTTTGCTTAATTCTTTTAGTAACCTGGCAGGCATTTTCTCTTGGCCAGTAGCTTTGTTTATTTTATTTTTATTTTTAAGTTCTTTAGGAGTTATATTATCTATTTCTTCCATTTTTTAAAAAAAATTACTAAAATTTCCTTGTCGTCTAAGGCAGAAAATAAGGATGCAAAATATGTGTTAAGGACATTAACTTTAGTCTCATTATCACTTTAGGTTTTTTATTTTAGACTTTTAGTGTTGCTATACCTGTAGGCTCCATGTTTTATTTAATAAAGTACCTTGGGTTTTTATTGTTATCTTTAGTAAATAGATTGTTAATATATTAATTTTCGAGGTTTCGACTAGGTTTTTGTGTCAAGTATTTTTTTTGGTGTATCCTTTATAAATTTGTAGACTTACATTTCTTAAATAATTTCTTTTTTTTTTTTTTTTTGCATAACTTTATAAGTTTCGAATTGAACCAGGATTAGTTAATTCTATTGGTTGGAACATTCTCATCCATTATAGTTTTTAGATTGGTTTTTATTTCATTGCATATTTCTTTGCCTGTGCTATCTATGCTTAATTTACCTAGGATTTTTTTCTGTGGAAATTTTAAGCTGATTCGTGTAATTTTATTAAGTTGCATTTATTCCAAAGATATAGTTTTCTTATTTTGAGGCATCTAACTTATTTTAGTTTTTATTGTATTGGTTACCCTAACTATAGCATGGTCAGACAATCAGGAGCGGCGTTTGAGGGTGGCAACTGGGGCGACTGCCCCTGGCCCCGCGCTTAGGTAGGCCCCGCGTTTCGGTCCTGAACATGTCTCGTACTGGTTAATAGCCTATACAAATAGCAGATGGTAGAACGTATGCTGGAAACGATTGTAAAGAAACGAAAGAGGCACTCTTGTAATCCTTTTTGAAGGTCAAATTCCGTAGCATAGCTCTAGACGTCTTTGAAAGCTTTGCGGAAAATAGGTCAGACGTACCATTCAGTCAATTCCCTTTATTTATGTACACGTCATTCACAATAGATTTACTAAAATAGTAATAATTTAATAAAAAGGTGACACGCGGAATTAAAATTACACAATAATCAAGATATTTCATATTTATAAATACCATAGCCTACTGGTGCTTAGCGATCTTTACTAGTACTCTGGCCCCGCGGGGTCATTGCTGGCACTAGGTCCCGCGCTTACCTAACGCGGCCACTGCAGACAATCCAGTAAATATTGTGCACTATATTACTTGTTGTGTTCTGTTTGTTAGAAATACATCTAGTGATGAGAGATTGTAAGTGACGGGTAATGAATTTTTGATAACATATCAGAAACCCGATAAATACAAAAACAGCTCACTTATCATTACATTCATTTATTTCTTTTCGTTTCTTACGGTTAAAAATATTTGAGAGATGGAAACAATAATTTATTAAATAAAATCGACCTTATTGTTGTCTATGGCTGTGTGTTTTGATATATTCATGAATAATTTCTCTTTTATTGAGTTTGGGTCTGTTTGAAAACTTTGCAATTCTCATTTTTTCAAATGTTATCATATTGGTAGAGTTTCTGACCACTATTTCTGATCTAATATGCAGGCCCACTGAAAAAGTTCAGCATCTTTGTTAACCAGCAATCTGCTCTCGAGTACTTATGTTTTTTGTAAAAGATTTTTAATAGGATAATCAGTAGGCATGTTTTATGTGTGTAATGCAATACAAAAAGGTGTGATTCTCTGCGGCAACAATTAGACTTTTAAAATTTGCGCCTTCTTTTTTTTTTTTTAAATTAAAGACCTTTAGAAGTGTTTTTGTTGTTTTTGTTTTGTCTTGTAGATATATCCATGTTACACTCCAGTAGGACCAAGTAAAATGTAGATTATTCCTAAAAGCATTCTATTATAATCTTAGATCAATTAGACTTTATTTAAATGTTTCAGGTACTAATACTTTATTTCACCATTAATCCCTTGTGTTGTTATTTTAACGCTTACCCAGTTGGCTTCTTAGATTTCTGCAGACTGTGCAGCAAAGCTTTTTTCTTCAAACTGCAAACACTAATTTTTATTAGGAAAAATATGTTGTGGTTTCTTTTTCTCTACACTCCAGATACATGCCAATCATTGTTAGAGCACATATCTGCGGGATATTGCTTTAGAGTTTTTTTCTAATCTTTTGTTTTTATTTCCTTATGTTACCATAGAGTAAACTTAAATAAAACTAGTAATTCTAGTTCCGCTGGTATACTTATTGTTTTATAATTTAAAAAATAAAAATAAAATTAGAAGTACCAAATAACAAATTGCGTTTGCTGTAATGTATCTGATGCACTAGTGATTTTTTTTTTTTTGCGCATGCCCAATATATGTTATTACAATTTAAATTCCAGGCCTAATTTTATATACAAACGTAGGGCCAGATTAATATTAAGGGCTAGTTTGTTTATTAATAAAATATGCAAAGCAGTATAAGTGATATTGCATTTGATAACACCACAAAAAGCAACATCAAAAAAATCTAGGCAGTAATATGTAGTCCTTTGAAAAAGATCACGGAATGCAGTAGAAATCTTTTATAACAACACACAAAGACCGCTTTATATAAGACTGCTGATAATGTGACAAAGGCAGTCATTTTTAGTTTTGTTTTCAGATATTTTAAAGGTCCCAAAGGAACTACTTGATAGCCTAAATAAATGCTTACATGCATTTTGTCTTTTTATATATCTTTAAAATTATTAAAATATACTTCAGCTCTTAGTTTATTTTGCTCTTTATATCGAATATGTTGCTATTTTACAAAATATAATGCTTGTCTACCTGGTCTCATTTGCAGGAAATTATGTCAAGAAAAGGCATGCATTTCATTTTGTTGTTTACGATTTTACGATTTCCAGCTCTTGTAGCCAATGGTAAGTTAAGTTTCAAATAATTAGGGTGTCAAAGAAATTAGATATGTGTTAGTTACGTGGTGGACTATAGAAGGATCATTAGGAGCAATCCTGTCCGGAAGCACTTAAAAAAAAGAGCGAGGAGGAAGGCTAGGCAACGCTGCCACACTGCATTCGTTTGTGTGACATGCAGAAGAGACAGCCACTCGAGGATATGTCTTATCAGCCACACCAAGAGCTAAAAAAATAAGTATGACACTATAGTATCTTGTAGACAGACAGATGCCATACATACGATATATATTTTTTCTGTGGCAAATAGTCGCTTGAAGATTTATTGTCCAATAGCATTCCTAAAAAGCTTTATTATATACTATTATCCCAATTAGAGTGATTGTAATAAGTAGCTAATGTTTTTTCAAAAAAGATTATATTTATTACTACTTAACAGCCTTATATTTACTCCGGATTTGAGTAATTGACTTTATCGGTGGTAAGTAATTCTGACCACAATAAGTTTAGCGGTTTTTTTTAAGTATTCATGAATTGTATCAGTGGTGTAAGGACAGGTCAAGCTGCCGTTCTATCGAGTCTTAGACTAAAATATTTTTTTTCTTTAAATTTGTGTCAATTTTTTTAATAATTGGTAAAAAATTGTAAAAAAAATCTTGAATGTATTTTTTTAACATTATGAAAAAGATACAGGATGATAAGAAATGACATATAAAATTTAAAAACAAAATAACATTACGTGTATATGACAAAAAAGGTCTTTAAGTTGTCTCAATTAAATGAAAGAGATAGAACAATGTTGATAGTTAGCGATAACGTTGTGCAGTATCAACCATCTCGACGATGGGTATCTGATTTAATAAATTATATTTAATAGGCAACATTAAAAAAAATGAATTGAATTTAAACTATATTTATATTAAAAATTTCAACTGAGATCCTAAAACAAACTATTTAAACTTTAAGTAACAAAACTCTGTGATATAAACTTTAAAAAAATAAATAAAAACAATGACTTTGTATGCAATTACCTACTTATATTTTTAAAGTCTTACATGCACATCATTTAATCATAGTGTTTAATCTATAATATGTATGTATATATATATAAATCAAAGTATGTCTGTATGTGTGTGCTTGTCCTTTATAGCTAACTAAGACATTCATCCGATCGTCATGAATATATTTGAGACTGTTAAGTACCCTTCCGGAATGGTAAATGGCTACTTTTTTCTCTCTATTTAACACTAAAGGGTTAGCGGGGGCCCTTAATGTCAACTTTTGCTAACATGCGCTATATAAAAATTAGTTAAGTGCTATCTACTTGATAAATGGATGGATCTTAACCAAATTTTGTAATTATATTCTTAATAGCCCACATTAAAATACTATAAGTAGGTCATCTCCTAAAGGCCGCTTGTTTTAGGCTGGGGTCCCATAATACATTTTTTAAAATAAAGCTTTGATATTTTTATTCCCCTATTCAATTATTAAATATCTTGACAAATGATGATACATGTATCCATTAGTATCCATCTAAAAAAAACTAGGTGTTTTCAACTTTATATCTTGCAGTGTATGGGCCCTGGGTCCTTTAATGTCATAGTTTGCCAATAAAAGCTATATAAAAATAAGTTTATATGTTAGCTACTGAGTAGATGAATGGATCTTTAAAAAACTTTGTCTACAAAATTTTTGTAGTCCATATTAAAATACTTAAGGGCAGTTAACTTCAAATGTCAATTTCTTCGGGGCAGGGGGCCCCAAATTTCTTTTTTGTAAATGTTTAATATTTTTTCCTATTAAATTTTTAACGATCTTGAGAAATATATCAATGTTGAATATATCTACATATTTATATTTTAAATCATATTATGTATGTAATTTTTGTGTATATTAAAACTGACTAAACCATTCACCCGAACACGATGATACTTAAGGAAATTGTTGATTATGCTTCCTGCATCGTTTAGTGAATTTATTTTGTTTTTCTAAAACATTGACACTTATTGGCTAACGTGGGCCCAAACTTAATCTCTAGCACCGATTAGGTCTGGGGGCTCTTAATTTCATTTTTGCTTATATGTGCTATATGTATATTATTTTTAATTGTTAGCTACTGTGTAAATAGATGGATCTTAAACAAACTTTGTATATAAAAATTTGATAGCCAATAAAAAATACAATAGGACACAACTCGTAATGACCATTACTTCGGGGCCGGAGCCCCAAATGTCTTTTTTTTTGTTTGCATATGTTTTAGATATTTTCCACATTCAATTTTTAACGATCTAGAGAAATATATCCATGACAAAACTTAATTAAAATGAAAAGCTTTTTTTAAATCGACACCTTACACAGAATGGGCCCAGGGGTTCCTAAATGTAATTTTCTCCCTTATATTAGCTTTATAACAATTAATGTATGCGTAAGTTACTGAGAAAAGTAATGGAGCTTGCAAATCTTTATATATTTCTAAATTAATGTTTGTATGTATCTAAGTATGCATGTATGTATGTATGTATATATGTACGTACGTAAGTATTTATGTTTGTATGTATGTATGTATGTACGTATGAATGAATATATGTATATGTTTGTCCATTACAGCTGAGTAAAAAATTCATCCGATCACTATGAAACTTTACAAAATTTTAGCGTATGCTTCCAGGATGATATTTTTGAAAAAAAGACACTATTGGGGGGGGGGCAAAATGTTTTGTTCCTTATATGGGCAAAATAGAAATTAGTTTAACTTTTTGCTACTTGGAAAATGAAAGCTCTTGACCAAACGTGGTAGTTAAATACTTTAAATACAATATTAAAATAACAAACGGCGTTGAACTCCTAATGTCCAACTCCTTTGGGAACGGAGGACTAAAATCTTTGTTTATCGTAAGCATTTAAGCATTAATTTTAATTTTGATTTTACATAAGTTTGAAATATATTTTAAAATATATATATTATGAATTAGAATGAAATAAACATGTATTTTAAAGTTAATTTCTTGAACCGATATTGCCTATGGGCCCTTTATTTTGTTTTTTGCTTATATAAGATGTTTTAAATTGTGTAAGCTTTAACGACTGGAAAAATGATTGGATCTGAACTGAACTTTGTGTATAATAATTTATAGCTCATATTAAAATGATATCTCTAATATTCATACTTTCGGCCGGAGGCCTTTATTATTATTTTTTTTAAGTTTACAATTTTATTCCCCGTTCTGTTCCACGGTTTCGACAAAAATCGACAATATAATAATTATTATCCAAATTTTAAAAAAAAAAAAAGTTTCAACTTTGAAATCTTTCACCAATAGCCCTTGATATCTTTTTTTAAAAAAAAATTTATATCTATATATAAAAATCAAATTATGTCTTTGTGTGTGTGTCTGAATGTCCTTTATAAACCATGCATTCGATCGTCATAAAACATTTGGACACTGCCAAGTACGCTCCCGGAAAGGTTACTGGCAATATATTTTTTTCTTTTACCCCTTTTGGGGCGCTGGAGGGGGGGGCGAATTTTTTCAATTTTTGCTAAAATGAGCTATATTAAAATTAATTAAGCTTTAGTTACTAACTTTATTGATAAATACTTGATAATATATATATTAAAATAACACATCGAACTGAACTATTAATTACAATCCCTTCAGGGCTGGGGTCAAAAAATGCAATTTTTAAAAAACATTTAAGATTTTAATCCCCATTCAATTAAAAACTATCTTAACAAATAATTACAAATATATCCAATATTATGCAGATTAAAATGACCAGGTGTTTTTATTTTTATATCTTGCACCGAATTGCCCATGGGCCCATAATTTCATTTTTTAATCCTTATACGACCTATATACACACAAAATGTTTGTGTAAGCTACTGTGCAAATGAATGGATCTTAACTAACATTTGTATACCAAAACTTGGTAGCCCATATTAAAATGCTATAGGGCATGAACTTCTAATTTCTTTTTCTTCAGGGCTGGGGTCCTAAATTTCTTTGTTCGTATTAGTTTAAGATGTTTTCCCCATTCACTTATTTAAATATCTTGACCCATGATGAAAATAAATTAAAATGAACATATTTTATAAACAGACACCGTGCACCGAATGGGCGTAAGGGTTCCTATATGTCTTTTTTTTCTTATATTAGCTGTATTAAAACTATTGTGTAAGTGTAAGTGACTGAAAAAGGTATTGGATCGTACCACTCTTAGCACATAAAACTCAAGATATTAAATTTAATTACTATAAGGCAAGGGGCCCCAAAAGATTTTTAATGCACTTTAATAATTTCACTTTCTTTTTAATTTTACACAATATTGAGAAATATAGCTTGAGTCCATGAGAATGTTAATAACAAATTAAATTATCTTTCATGTTTGAGCCCATTCCCTTAATATCGTTTTTAAATTAAAAAAAAATTAAGATTTTAAATTATTAATTTATTTATTTGTTCATTATCGTTTGCTATGAAGCTTGGATTGTTTTCTTTTGCACACTATCGCGTTTATTTCTGGTATAATTGTTTTTAAAACATCACTCATTTGTTTTTTTAATTTATTCATTATTTCTGAGATCGTTGCAACGCACGACGGGTCAGCTAGTTGTTTAAAAAAAATGTGTTGGATTTTTTTTATTTTATTTATAAATATTTTTTTTTCCATTCTTTTATATAAATCTCAGAAATGTGCAGATGGACGAAGGACACAATTCTAGAAAACACTTGTTTCTTTTACTATCACGTGGCTTATTCTTTGGATAATAAAAAGGTCAGATATTATCTAACATGTTTATTCAAACTGTAATTATATACATATATGTATGGTATATGTCCGTCTACGTAAGACGATATAATATTTTGTATATACATATATTAAATGTAAAGATGATTTTTTTTTCTTTGCACTCCTTTCTATTTTATTTAAAATTAATTAATCTAATATATGCCGATGAAATCTGTTTGTCAACCATAGAACTCCATACAGTTGGACCAAGGATGGTAAAACATTGCATTGGACCCTCAGTTAACCCGGGACAGGTTCTAGGCTAAGTTTTAACCCAAGATTATCTGCCCTAGGGGTATGAGCCAATTATGTTTCTTTTTTTTTATTATATGAGCAACATAAAAACTAAAAATCACTAATTATCCTATTTCCCAAGCAGGTAAAATGAATAAAACTTGATGGGAAGTTGTTGAGTACCCTTTCATGGTGGTATTAGACGAAAAAAATATTTAAATTATCAATTACTCTGGGCCAATCTGACTAATCACTAAATATCGCACTACCCATGTAGGTAGAAGAATAAAACTTTAGTAAGTTGTTGAGCAGCATCTCACAATTATTATTTATTGACGTAAAATAATCTTTAAATTCACACTTATGGGGGCCCAAACCCTTTTTTTGCCCTTATACTGAAAATCACAAATTCTCCTCTTTTCAGCGTAGGTAGAAATATGAAACTTCAGTAAGTTGTTGAGTACACTACCGCAATAGAAACATGGGAAAAATATTTATTTAAATTATCACTTACCGACTGGATCCAATGCTTTGGTTTGTTTTATTTACCCGAGTATAATTTAATGACATTGTGGGATTATGTTACCTGTGAGGTCCTATTCTGGTTTCTTTCATTTTATGGCTAAAATAATGTTTAATTTTTGTTGTTTTTTTAAAACCATGCGGAATCCCATTCTATTAACACGACATCTCAAACAGAGAGGAAGTTTAAAAAACATTTGAATATGGCTTTAAATTTGGTTTATATATGTTATAAATTACTGCTCACGCAATGAAAAAATTAAACATTAAAAGTTTCTATAATATTTGCTAATTATATCCGAATCAATTGGATAATAGATGTCTAGTTCAACATAGTCCGGCTAAACATTTGGGCTTAAAAAATTAAAACTTGTGCAAATAAAAAGATTAACTATTATTGAAGATATTGCAAAAATAAAATTTGAAATTTTCTAGAATACCTTAGACATTTTATCCTGTGCGTTTACCTAAATGAAACTAGACATATTAAAAAAAATCCTTAAATTGAATCCAATTCAATCTATCTTAAATTACAGAGGCGAATTTACAAAAGTATCTAAAATATTTTACTTTGTACCCGAAGCAAGAGAAAAATATTATTAATAAACCTGGAACAATAAAACAGGCTAAAACAATATAGACCTTTTTAACGATTACATTAACAGTTCCACGAATAAAGGGGGGTCATAATTTATAACTTTTCCTTGCAATACACACTTGAAAGTATTAGAAATTATACAATATTGCATTCAAAGTTGTACAAATAAAGGGTGAATCTAATTACCTTCAGTGCCAATACAATATACCAGTTCAAAACCAACAGCGATCCTGTAATGATACAATTTATAGTATTCTGAAATGGTGGACATTATCTACATATTAACTGACAACAATTAACTGAGATCTTGCAAATATAAAATTAACAATTTTCTAGAATATTGCAAATGTTCTTTTCCATGAGTATCACCTAATCGAAAATCAATCAGAAAGACTATTGGGTAAGACCTTGAATGGCTTACTATAAAATATGTTTTAAATTACAGACATAAAGTTTCAAAAGCTTATAGAATGTATGACATTTTTACCAAATAAATAAATAATAGGAATAATAATACATTCAAAGTTTAAGATATAATGTGGGTAATAATTTAAAACGTTTTCGAGAAAATCAGATTTTAAAAAAGTAGTAACAGAAAACTTGCATACATAAAATGTATAATATCCTGGAACAGTTTACACAGACCCTAAATAAGTGACATTCTGTAATATTCTCTCCTTTTGGTAAGATGTAACTGACGTTGTTTTGGTCTCTACACCGTACTGTTCTCTTCTTTTTCGAAGTAGTAACTTTCCCTGTTCTGGTGTCTCTGACAACCTTGATTTTGTATTTCCTTCTTTCTCCATCTGCAGGAAGGAATCGTATGCAGTTACTTAGTATGTTCAAGCCGCAGCCCATGTTCCCAATAAAGTCGAAAATTTGTCTTTGTTCAGGGTTATTCGAATAAATCATAAATATTTCAATGTATGCGTCTCATAGGTATTAATTTTATAGAAATTTAACCATTTAATTTAGTAGATTTAGTAATCTACTATATCCTATAATAATAATACATATGATTATGGAACATCTAAAGAAATAAAACATAATACACAGTATGACGCACGCAAAATTTAGTAATTTGAAAGAAAACATGTTAACTTTACTTACCTTTAGATGTAGACGTAAATTTGAAATCTAATTCTCAGTCAATAATAAGTCTCATTTAACTGTAATCAAATCCAGATAAACGTGGTCAATAGTGGTAGTGGTATAGATATTTTGTATAGTAAATAATACTATCCAATCCATATTATAGTTTAATTAGAATAAATATGTAGTAAATGAAATGGACTTTCTGTTGTAAATACAGTAACATAGATTACAGGGCCTATACTCAGTAAGTTATTGCCATTTGCCTATAGACTCTATATATACTTCTGTGAAGGCTCAATAATTTGTTTCCTTTTCGTATTAAGGATTGAAAAAATATACACACACAAACTTCCGGATCATTCTAACATAAAATTTGTTGTTTTTTCATTTAATCCATTAACCCTCTTCAATGGTGGAAAGTTATGAACACCGATATCCGATAACGTTATTCCTTGCCAATACCGTTTGTGCATACCAGTTACCTGTGTTCTCCGTTCATGATTGTTCAGCTCGGCTGGTTCTATTGTCAATAAGACCCGCTCATCACTTGAACAAAACAAAGACATACAGACTTGTCTTTTTTGCGTAGTTCGTTTAGAGATGACATATAAGGAGTAATTTCAGTGTTATTTAGATTTTCAACAAGATTTTTTAATAAGTTTTACTTACTACATCATAAATTAATTTTTTGTTTTGTTTTTAAGTGAAATTAACGATTAATAAAAATTTAAATTTTCAAAATTTAACCCCCCAACGCTAAACCTTTATTGCTTTAAACGAATCTGTACACGCTAAACATGAGAGAACTACAAAATATTTTTTGTTATTTTCAAACACTTAATTATTCAAATAAGTCAACATAGAATCTTTAAAAATTAGTTTGTGAATACGTTTTGAAATATTCAAATATGACTCATTTTATTAAAGTTATCGCAGCTTCATTTAAGTAAAACTGCTTGAATGACGAGTATATTCTTATTCTATAGCCCCTTCGTTTCTAAGCCGATCCCTCTCTTTTGGAAGAGACTTGTCTTTAAAAGTGTGCAACACGCTCTTAAGCCGACAACAAAAGAAATAATAAGAATGCGTCAACAAAATGGTACACTCATTTTATAAACTATAAACTTAGTAGGACACAACGATTGTTAGTTTGTACAACCTGTCTTTGTTAAGCAAGAGTTACCCAGTAACCGTTTGTTTGTTTGGGTTTTTTTTTTTT
>MUZC01000645.1:510913-534099 GCA_002072015.1 Radix auricularia | reverse complement strand
TTACCGATTAATTTCTCGATTAATCGGTAAATTATTTTATCGATTAAAATTATTTTAATCGATAAAATATTGCTTAAAATGAAAGAAATATTAATTTTTTAAATTTATTAATAAAAAATTAATAATAGTTTTTATTTTTAATTTTTGTACGTACAATCTTTTCAGGTGTACAGTTTGCGGTCTGAAAACTTTAAATTAACCTGTTTTGTATGGACAATCATATAAAAAAACATGGTTTTTAATCGTTTAACAATAACAAAATTTAAATTCATAGACATTGTATTGAACTACTTATATTTAAATACATCTCGTAACAGTATTATATCTTTTAGTTTAAATTAAATTATATACTTACTTTTTTGGGAATTTTTAAAAAATTCCATAAAAGGGCACAAAATGTGAAGGAAAACAACATACTGAAAAAAGTGATTATGAGGTCTTAGAACAAAAATAACATAACTTTTGAAAAACTTGGAATAAAAGATTATATTTATAAAATTAATTTGAAATTTTGATTCAAGTGGCTAAACTTTAATACGTTATTTAAATTATTTTCATTGCTAACTATGTTTTAAAACTAACTTTATAAAAATATCAATTACCTGTTTTTATTACTTCCCTTGAAATTTTCAGTTTAACGACGTCATACATCTTTATTTCTAGCTTTAACAAGATTATCGATTAATTAAGCGGTAATTTTTCAAAAGTTAACGATTAAATTTAATTTAATCGATAACAGCCCTAATATATATATATATAAAGTTATATAAAGTTCGAAAAGTTACCGATTAATTAATCGATAATTTTGTTAAGCTAAAAATAAAGATGTATGACGTCATTAAACTGAAAATTTCCAAAGAAGAGATAAAAACAGGCAGTTGGTGTTGTCATTAAGTTATTTTTAAAACAGTTTGCACCGAAAAGAAGTTAAATAACGTATTAAAGTTGGGGCACTTGCATGAAAATTTCAAATTAATTTTATAAATATAAAAGTCATACAGCTGTATAGAAATTGTTTGATGATTAGTAAAAACATAAAGAACATCTTTTTATCCCAAGTGGTTCGAAAGCTCTAATTTTTTTCTAAGACCTCATAATCTCTTTTTTCACAATTTCGTTTTCTTTCATATTTTGCGCCCTTTTATTGCATTTTTTAAAATGCCCATAACCGAAGTATTTAATTAAATTACATTTAAAACACTTACTATTGTTAGGGGATATATTTAAAAATAAGTAGTTCAATATAATGTCAATGAATTTAAATGTTGTTATTGTTAAATAGTTAAAAACTATGTTTTTTTTCAAATATCATTGTCCTTATAAAACAGGTTATTTTTACTCTTTCTGAGTTTCCTTAACGGAGAGGTTTGTACGTAAAAAAAATAATAAAATAAGAACTATTATTAATTATTTATTAATAAATCAATTTTAAAAAAAACAACAACATTTTTTTATTTTTAATCACTATTTTATCGATTAAAATAATTTTAATCGATAAAATAATTTACCGATTAATCGAGAAATTAATCGGTAATTTTCGCAGCCCTAATATATATATATATATTAAGTAATACACTGCGATTACATCTCTTCTTTTTTTCCAAGAAATGGGGAACAACTAAAAATACTCTAAAAATAATTGTAATACATACATTTCACAAGGATTTCAATGTTAGACTCCAATGACTTATACTCCGTCCACTGCTTAACAGTACACATGTATCTGCCAGCATCAAGACAGGACTTTACTTCCAACGTGTAGTATGGTGATTTCGTTGTTACAGAAAGGTTGGTGCCGACATGTCCAAACATAACGCTAGGCACTGGGTAGCCGGACGCTAGACATTCCAGAGTAACGTAGCTGCCTATGTCGACGACCAGATTCTTCTCTTTGAAGTTTGCCGTGAAATTAAGAAGTTGTTGCTTTCCTTGAAAAATCATATACATTCGGTATGCATTTGTTATGACTCAAACATAACTATTTTACTCTTATAATGCATTCATANTATATATATATATATATGTGTGTGTGTATATCTATATATATAAAAATCAAAGTATGTCTGTATGTGTGTGTGTGTGTGTGTGTGTGTGTGCTTGTCCGTTGTAACTGACTAAACTATTCATCCGATCGTCATGAAAATTTTCAAGACTGTTGAGTACCCTCACGGAATGGTAACTGGCTACTTTCTTTTCTCAAATTAACACTAAAGGGGCGCCGGGGGCCCTAAATATGAATTTTTGCTTATATTAGCTATATATAAAATAATTTAATCGCTAACTACTTGCTTTATTGATTGATCTTCACCAAATTTTGCAATTAAATTCTTGATAGCCATTATTAAAATACCATAGTGCATTAAACTCCTAATGGCAACTCCTTCAAGGCTGGGGGCCCAAAATACGTATTTTCTTAAACGTTTAATGTCGTCTTTTGCCTATATAAGCTATATAAAAATTAGTTTAAGCGAAAGCTACTTGCTACATTGATGGATCTTAACCAAACTTGGTATATAAATACTTGATAGTCAATATTAAAATATTATAGGGCTCTAAACTCCTAATGGCAACTCCTTCGAGGCTGGGGGCCCAAAATACGTGTTTTCTGAAACGTTTACGATTTATTTCACTATTCAATTATTAAAGGTCTTGACAAATAATGATAAATGTATCCATTATTATCCATCTTAAAATAAACAGTTGTTTTGAGCTTTATATCTTGCCCTGAATGGGCCCCTGGGGCCCTTAATGTAGTTTTTTGCCTATATAAGCTATATAAAAATTATTTTAAGTGATAGCTACTTGCTACATTGATGGATCTTAACCAAACTTGGTATATAAATACTTGATATTCAATATTAAAATATTATAGGGCACTAAACTCCTAATGGCAACTTCTTCAGGGTTTGGGGCCCAAAATACCAGTTTTAGTAAACGTTTAAGATTTTCCTCAATTTAATTATTAACGTTCTTAACAAATATTGATAAATGTATCTATTATTATCCGTATTGAAATGAACAGATGTTTTGAACTTTATATCTTGCCTTCAATGGGCCCCTGGGGCCTTTAATCTCATTTTTTTTCTAATATGAGCTATATCACATTTAGTTTATGCGTTAGTTACTGAGTAAATGAATGGATCTTAACCAAACTTTGTATACAAAAACTCTGTATCCCATATTAACATAATAAAGGGCAATGGACTTCTAATGTCCATTTCATCGGGGCCGGGGGGCCCCAAATGTCTTTTTCGTAAATTTTATAGATATTTTTCCCATTCATTTTTTAACAATCTCGATAAATATTTTCATAATGAAACGGAATAAAAATGAACAGATTTTTTAAATTGACATCTTGCACTGAATGTTGCCGGAGGCCCCTAAATATGTTTTTCCTTCTATATCTATCTCTATATTGTGTGTGTGAGAGAGTATGTCCTTTAAAGCTGGATTAAACATGTATCCCATCGTCATGAACATTGTTGTGACCGATGAGTACCCTTCCAGAATGGTAACTGGCTACTTTTTTTTCTCTATTTAACACTAAAAGGGCGCCGGGGGCAAATAATGTCATTTTTTTGCCTGTATGAGCTATATAAAAATTAGTTTAAGCGCTAACTACTTGCTATATAGATGGATCTTAACCAAATTTTGCAATTATATTCTTGATAGCCAATATTAAAATACCAAAGAGCACTTAACCCCTAATGTCAGCCCCATCGGTGCTGTTTATAGCTGACTAAACCATGTATTCGGTCGTAATGAAACTTTTGCAGACTATTGCGTACACTCCCAGGAAGTTAACAGGTAATTTTCTTCGTCAATTAAACACACATGGGGCGCCGGTGGCCCATAATGATTTTTTTTGCTTATATGAGCAATAGAAAATTAGTTTGAGCGCTAGCTACTTGGTAAATTGATGGATCTTAACCAAATTTTGTTTTAAAAAAATTTGATAGCCAATATTAAAATAACTATAAGGTCCTGAATTTTTAATGACCATTTCTTCGGGGCTGGGGGTGCCAATTGTCTTTTTTTAGAGGGGGGGGTGGTTAATGTTTAAGAGATTTTGTCAATTAAATATTTAATTAACGACAAATATATCCATTATCATGCATATTGAAATGAACATCTTTTTCAACTTTACATCTGGCTTTAAATGAGCCCCATCATGTCTTTTTTTAAAAAATTAAGTTTATGCGTTAGGTTTTGTGTAAAAGAATTCATCTTAACCAAAATTTGTTAACAAAATCTTGGTAGCCCATATTAAAATTCTATAGGGCACTAAACTTCTAATGTAATTTACTTTTGGGCCGGGGCCCCGAATGTCTGTTTTTGGTATATGCTTAAGATATATTCCCCATTCAATTTTTTAAAATCTATAGGAATATATATGAATGATGAAACTGAATTAAAACGAACAGCTTTTTGAAATTGACAATTTGCGCAGAATGGGCACAGGGGCCCCTAAATGTCGTTTTTTACTTTATATTACCTTTACAAAAATTAGTGTTAGCTTAAGTTACTAAGAAAATAACGGAACTTGCCAATTTTAGTACATACAAACTTCAGAGTCTATAAATATTTTCTATAAGGAACTGAACTCTTAATGTCCATTCCTTCAAGGCAGACGTACCGAAATGTTTTAGTAATGCGCGTTAATAATTTAATTCCTCAATCAATTTTACACGATATTGAGAAACAAAGCTTGAGTACAATGGCGATAAAAAATTAAAAAAATTATCACTTATTTTAGAGCCCGGCCCCTTAATTTCGTTTTTTTTCCTTTATTTTTTTCAAAGCTTTTTATATATATAGATTTGTTTATCCATTTACTAGGAAACTTGGACTTTTTTGCACACTTCCGTGTAGGTTTCTGGCATAATTGTTTTTAAAACATATCACTCATTGGATTCTTAAATTGTCATTTTTACTGAGATCGTTGCAACGCACGAACGGGTTTGCTAGTATATATATATATATATGTGTGTGTGTGTGTGTGTGTGTGCGTGTGTGTGTGCGTGCTCTTTTTCTCATAAGGAAATGTACTTGTCCAAAAATCTTGGATGTTAAATAAATGTAAGTACTTACTTTTTAATACTAGATTGACGGGTAGCTTTGGTAAATTATCCCTTAATACTGACAGAGGCTCACATGAGAAATTTGTGAATTCCACTGAAATATAATATATGTGAGATGATGATTAATGGTTTTTTTTTCTGTTTTTTTGTTTTTTGTTTTTTTTTGTTCCACCTTTGAAAAATATATAATTGCTTATTATAAGTATACAATTAATAGATCTACATTTTTGTTTACAGGGGAACGGCTTCTTTTTGTCTGGCTAAAAAATATATACCTGTTTACAAGCATTTAATTTACCAACTAACTAACTACCGATTAAAAGGTATGTATCTATGTAAAACGATCAATATATGTATGTACACACGTATATTATCATATAATATTTTCATTCACAGGAATATGTTCCTTTGATTTTTAAAAGTAATAAATCTGTCAAATCACCCATCATTTCATAGACCAATATTTCCTAAGCGGCATTGCTAATAATACTAAATGAAAAGAGAACACGAAGTCAACATATAAGTGATGGCCAAACTTGAAGTAACTGATTACCATTATTTAAAAATATATAATATTTTTACAGCATTTAAGCACAATGGGTTATTAAACCTGGCTTTAACATTATATTAATTCTTGTAATATATATTTCATAAAGTGAACGTCAGCCAAAATGCAATCACAAAACATCCGCGGTTTTGCCATCGATGAAATCGACATTTCAAGAAAAATTGTTTTTTAGTAAATAAATGTATTTCTTTGACTATTGAAAAATAAAATCTTCAGAGATAAAAAAAATTTAAAAATTAATAGTACTCAAAACTAATAGGTCTCTCTTAATATCTTAATGTTCTGCGTTTTTA
The DNA here is from genome assembly GCA_002072015.1 of Radix auricularia. Lineage (NCBI taxonomy): Eukaryota > Metazoa > Mollusca > Gastropoda > Lymnaeidae > Radix > Radix auricularia. The sequence goes on along the minus strand of MUZC01000645.1, from coordinate 528,157 downwards.
AATAAAAGGCTTTAAATTCTTTGTGCAAATTATATTTCAAAAGGCAACAAAACAAACTTATTTGGAAGAACAGCCAAGGAATAAAACTATAAACAAAAATAAATTTTAATAAATAAATATACAAAAGTACTATATCGCTATGAAATAGACTGTTATTAAATATAGCTATTCAATGTTTAACAAAATTTTAAAATTATATATATATACATATATATATATACGAGCAAAATACCCGTGCTACGCTACGGGGTAGGCACAATAGGAATAACTTTATTTTGGTTTTGGGTCTCAAATTCAACTTTAAAATGAATGTAAACGCATCTGGAAAGTAGGGTAGTGATAAATCGAACCCATTTTTAATAAAAACAACGTTATGTGTGTCGAAAAAAATAACAATATTATTAATTTAAATATTACCCATCAATTTTGGTATATCTGCTTTAATATAGCATCATTATTATCATCCGTGGCTTGCTCCACCACATCCTTCCAGCTACAGCCCCTATAGGGCCCTGACCTGCTCAACCACATCCTTTCATTCAGATCGATTGATGACTTTCTTTCACCATGCTCGAACCCCTTTAATAACGCATGCTATATACTCTACCAGGATAACAAATGTCGTTAACAGTTACAAAAATCTAACTGGCAAGGCTCACTTTCTTTTCACGTGAATCAAATCATGAAAACAATATCTTTCCACATTATTCCTTTGGTTCTTAGAAAACACACATTTCATTTATAGTCTAAGCATTATATTACTTCAATACGAATAGAATATGCTTAGCCAGATAATATTTGTGAATATTGTGGCTTGGGGAGAGAGGAAAATATGGTTTATTTGATATCAAGGCACATGTTCCTTTAACTTGTATAAAAACATAAGAACAATGCTGCTTTTAAGACAATGATGAGAAATTGATCTCCTTATAAATGTTATGTCAATCATTCTATATTCCCACGCATTTTTCTAATAGTAACAATTCACTTTATATCAATCTTTATTCCCGTTGTACATTATTCATCTAATAAACTCAAAACAGCTTGGCACAAAATGAGTTGTTGTCAGTGTGCTTTTTTTTTCGACATAACACGCACTTTCTTATGCTATATCCTACTTATAAGTAATAATACCCGTGATATTTCTTTACACTTGATATATTTACACCTTAAAGAACATTTTTTACCTAAAGCGTATGTCATGCAACCGCATTGTTCGAGAAACGTACCCAATTTTTTAAAATGGATGTTTCATCATTCGTTAGGACTTTGTTTCTAGGCTTAGCATGGCCTTAGTCAAATTAATAGNTGCTCCACCACATCCTTCCAGCTACAGCCCCTATAGGGCCCTGACCTGCTCAACCACATCCTTTCATTCAGATCGATTGATGACTTTCTTTCACCATGCTCGAACCCCTTTAATAACGCATGCTATATACTCTACCAGGATAACAAATGTCGTTAACAGTTACAAAAATCTAACTGGCAAGGCTCACTTTCTTTTCACGTGAATCAAATCATGAAAACAATATCTTTCCACATTATTCCTTTGGTTCTTAGAAAACACACATTTCATTTATAGTCTAAGCATTATATTACTTCAATACGAATAGAATATGCTTAGCCAGATAATATTTGTGAATATTGTGGCTTGGGGAGAGAGGAAAATATGGTTTATTTGATATCAAGGCACATGTTCCTTTAACTTGTATAAAAACATAAGAACAATGCTGCTTTTAAGACAATGATGAGAAATTGATCTCCTTATAAATGTTATGTCAATCATTCTATATTCCCACGCATTTTTCTAATAGTAACAATTCACTTTATATCAATCTTTATTCCCGTTGTACATTATTCATCTAATAAACTCAAAACAGCTTGGCACAAAATGAGTTGTTGTCAGTGTGCTTTTTTTTTCGACATAACACGCACTTTCTTATGCTATATCCTACTTATAAGTAATAATACCCGTGATATTTCTTTACACTTGATATATTTACACCTTAAAGAACATTTTTTACCTAAAGCGTATGTCATGCAACCGCATTGTTCGAGAAACGTACCCAATTTTTTAAAATGGATGTTTCATCATTCGTTAGGACTTTGTTTCTAGGCTTAGCATGGCCTTAGTCAAATTAATAGGATTATTTTATGGGTCAGATATTAATTATGTGAATATTAATGCTAAATTAAGGTATGTATGAGTTAATTTGTTTTAAAGAAACACCTTAAATCGCAAGGTTTGAGCTGAAAATGTACCCCTTTCTATCTACACCGTAGAAATTTATTATTATTTTTGTTTGTACATTTACTTTTTAAAATACTGGTTGTCATGTTAGAGGCGCAACATTAGCAGACATAAAAATAACCAAATCACACACACATTCGCACATAGCCCCTCCCCTCCCCCCACACACACAAATCATTATGATTTTTACGTCTATATTTTCAATTTTAAAAAAGTAATCAAGAGTTTAAACTTTTCCAAAAGGATATTATCAGTGGCTGAGAAATAGTGCCACTCAGGGATCTGTGATATTATAAAATCATGACCCTAGAAATGAAATGCACCCTTCAAATAGTTCACAAAATTGCTCCTCTTTAAAAAAAAATACAATTCCGCTTTTTAACCCCACTCTTACAACAGTGTATAAACACTTATACACGTACCATAATATTATTTAAAATCCCGGCGCAAGGGCTCATCGCAAGGGCTCATTTCTTCTAAAATCAAGCATAATGTAAAAACCATCTCTGAAAAAATCATTGGAGATTGTTCTTCTCATTAACAGTTTTTAAGTCACATTCAATGATTTCCCGTTATCTTTTATTCAAGCACCCATGCAGATCGCATCGGCAGAAACTTGTGTTCATAACACTAACGGAATTTTTCATAATCCAGTGCTTAATTTTAACTATACATAAAAGATTACGTGGTAACGTCTTTTCAATATTTAATTTCACTTTTAGCAATCTATGAAATAAATCGTTATTTCACAACTAAAACAAACACACAGTCACACGCACACACAGACGCACATACACACATAAACATAAACACACTCACACACATGCATATTCACACAATCAGATTATAATCAAGATAAAAAAGTAACATCAAAAAAATTAATAGAATAAAAGCTTCATGACGCCACTTAATGTTTTTTTTATTTTACGGCGCGCAAAAGCACACCCTCTGTTAATCTCAAACCCAAAATCATTATGATTTTTACGTCTATATTTTCAATTTTAAAAAAGTAATCAAGAGTTGCGTGGTATAGGGGCTTCTGACTGACGGACGCGCTTAGGCGCATTATTATATAGATATATACATATATGTATTTATTTAAATTTTTCAACACATATTTTTTACGCTAAATTTGTCAAACCTAATGTCTGGTAATTGTAAGTTAGTTCGTTGTTGCCAGGTTTTCCCATGAAAAACGTTCCGTTTGTCGCCATCCACGTCCAGCGGACACTGCCAGGTGGATTGTCTACAAGTTTCATTTTGCAAATCCATTTTCCCGTCTCATCGCTACTGTATAAATTAATGTTTGATTCGCTCTCGATAACTGGTAAATCTGACGGGAACATAAGTGAACACTTAAGCTTATGTAATTCTTATAATTGTATAATAAAAAAACAACAACATTAAATGTCGATACATTGCTTTAAAACGCAGTTAAAAATACTAGACAATAGTAACTGTAATTTAGATACATTAATTAAGGTCTACATAAAAAGTTACACAGATTAAGAAAGCAGATTTAAAAAATAAAGTAGACTAATAATTTTTTAGATAATATTTTACTTTTACCACCGCAAAACATGTGTGCATTCTTACGACTAATGCATTTTTTGAATGTTACATACAGAAATATAAAGGGGACGTAATCCTGATGTAATCCTCGTCAAGTTTCCATTCGTAGCATTGACTAGAAAGATAAGACTAAAATGGTGATATCCTATTCCAAGGTTACTGGGATTCACTTTCAGTGTGCATTCGAAAATATTTGTGTATTCCCCATTCAAGCTTATAGTGTAACAGTGTAATGATGTATTTCCTTTTACTTTTGTGAAGTCCCCATAGTTAACAAACAAACAAAAAAAAGACACATTTTGATGTGTATATATATATATATANTCCATGTAAGTTGCACAGCATCTCATTTATCTTAAATATATGCAGCAGTTTAGAATTACCATGTTTCAATTTTTCAAACATTTTACACACAAAATGAATTTTGTGCAACTTTGCGAACTTATTTTTATTTAATAAAAATATTATTTTAATTTTTATTTTTAAAATTAAAAACATTTGTTTTGTTTTTTTATTGTTGACACAGACTAACGAAACATAGAAGACACATGCATATTTTTTATAAACACAGCATACAATCAACCTTTATTGATCGCCGGTTAAGGCACACATTAACGTACGCGATGGATTGCGTTCTTTGAAAAGAGATTACTTCAATAACACACTGGATCAGCGAACAACAACTTTGAGCATATAAGGAACGCATTTGTATAAATAATATCTATCAGAATGCAATTATATATTAAAAAGTAATAAAGATAGTGATTATAATAATAAACCATTTTAAAATCGTGACGGTATATTAGCCAAGTAAGTAGCACTCACAATATTCATTGAGCCACCAATAACGAGCAAAGCATTGTGTGGTTAGCACAATGCCATGGGGCCTCTCCAGCTCCGAGGCTTGAACCCGTGACTCTATATTTCGCCTCGGTTCGTCAGTACAGCGCATTGCCGTTATTTTTTAAAGAAAAACGCATACAATTTTAATCCATTTCTTACATTTGTTTTGGTTTGATATTTGCATGTAACAACATCGTCTGTCTGGTTGATGCGACAGGATACAATAATAGCTTCTTGGGAGACTTCTTGGTAGACGCATCCCGTGACATACACGTCAGCTGTAGTAGTTAGGAATGCAATTATTAGGAAGTAGGGTAGTTTAATTTGCTTAGCAGAAAAAAAATTATTAACCAATTTTATTAACATTTGCTATTTGTTATTTCCATTCAATTGTGTCATAGTTTGTATGTTTTATTTTTATTATTATTTTTTTTTGTAAACAGTATTTATTTTTTTTTAAAATGTATTCAAATTAACTATATAGAAATAATGATAATTTTAGACATTTTCAAGCGGGCTTAAAGCAATTTTTTATTCTCTAATCTCAAACATCCGTGTAAATAAATGTATTAAGTATAAAATGTTTACTGACACAAATTAAATGGTGTCCCGTAGGGTCCTGCGAATTTTTTCACATTCCCCATTGTGTCATTGGTGACAACACTGACTCTCATCTCGTGATATCCTGGTCCGAGCAGTGCTTTACTCCATGTCATAGAGCATTCAGTCACCAGTTTGGGAACCCCTAATAAATCTGCATATATTTTTTTAACATCTGTGAGACTAGTTGTTCTCAGTGAGGATCCCTGAAGAGTGAAAATTTATTATTTTTAAATTTGAACATAATTTTGGAATTCTTTTGTAGTGAATACTTATAACAATAAAATTTAGATTAATACAAAAAAAAAAAAAAAAAGATTAAGCACGAAGCAGAAACTGAGTCGAAACATCCAAACTAAGTATATATGTTACCGGCAAAGTGTGAAATCAGTCATTCTATAGAATGCCTAGGTAATGTATAGAATGCCTGATGGTTTCAGGCAAACTGTGAAATGATTGATATTTTATACATTGCCTAGGCATTCTATAGAATGCCGGATTACCTGCCGGCAAAGTATATAACAGACCTAAAGAAAGAAATCACTGTGCGAGTTCCGATTCCCGAAGTCGACAAAGGACGGGGTGACTCACGCAATCTCTTGGCGGTTGTTATGAGCGTGACGGAAGATGGCTTTTATCGACTTGGAACTGCACAAGGAAGCTTAAAACAACTCTACGCCAGATCAGAATTCACCGTATGTCCAAAGAACTTAATGAGAATTGAAGACGTCCCTGACCACGAAATACCTCTCCGATCTGCAGCTACTTCTCAGTCCACAGGAAGCGGACAAGGATTCGTCAGATGTATGTGCAAGACAAAATGCCAAAATATGAAGTGCCTTTGCGTGAAATGAAAGTTAAGTGCAACTCAAAATTTCATTCTAGCCTTCCCTGCTGCAACAAGTAGGCCTTGCCAATTGTGCTTTGTGTTTTACCGGTAACAATATTCTATTAGCATTCTTCTTTAATTCGCGAGATGTATGTGCAACATCAAAGTGCTAAAATATGGAGTGTTTTGTGTGAAGAAGAAAGTTAAGTAAAAAGTGTCTTTCCAATCCCAGTTCTACTTTCATTGTTTTCCGGTAAGAATATTCTGTGCTTTATTTCGTATTTTTGTTTTTCCTTTTCAAATGCGTATTAATTAATAAAGGTTTCTCATCTTGTGCCGTTTTAACACTTTGCGTAAACGGTACTGGTCATTCTATATAATGCCTAGGAATTGTATAGAATGCCTAGGAAAAGTATGTAACATCTTCATAAACGACTTCTATTTCACAGTTTGCTAGAAACCATCAGGCATTCTATACATTACCTAGGCATTCTATAGAATACCGGGATTTCACACTTTGCCGGTAACATATACATTATAAACAATGCGAATTCTAAAGACAATGATAAAAACTAATGGTCTTTTATTTAAAATATGAAATGAAATTTATATAAATAGCAACCGTAAAAGGCTTCCAAAAAAAGACTAAAACATACAACGAGACCTAAGATCACAAAATCATCTTATAGATTGCAGGACCATTTTTAACCCAAAGTGTGAATGAATTTCTAAGAAACTTAAATAATATCGAGAAAAGAAGTAACATAACTGTAGACGAGATGTTTACATAGATATAGCAAAAAATTTAATTGCACAAAGCGTGTGATCCAGATGAACTGCTAGCAACGTTTTTGTAATACCTGAATAATGAACTATCCCTAATCCTTGAATTACTTTTTCAAGCCTCTCTAAACCAGGATCAGGTGCCACAAGATTTGAAATAAGCAAACGTAAGTCATCTTTTTAAAAAAAATAATAAAACATATCCTGGCCACTCTAGACCTGCCTCACTTAACAGCATTACTTTTACAAAGTTCTTTGCAATCCATATGTAAAGAAAATAATTTCTACAATTACCAGTAATATTAGACTATTTAAAACGAACCTTTTACATATGTTAAAAGAATAATGAATTAAAATCTGACCTTATTTTGGTGACACCTGTATTAGAATGTGCATCGTCTATATGCGACCACTTAACCAAAGAAACACTTTTAACAAAGAAGAAACCAGCGAATTATTGACATTTTTCAAATAGGTTGCCCTTATTTGCCATGCACATCTGACAGCTCTTGATTGAATTGAAAACGATTCTTGTTATATTAATGGCATGTCGAATCGTTCTCTTTCCATGGCCGTTCTCAACTCATTAATGGTAGATGATGGTTTGTTGTAAACCTTGTGTTTAACATTCCTCCGAAAAACACGCATGGAGGTCAAATTGGGTGGGCTTTAAGGGTACATGACGCATCGTCTTCATCCTCACCATGTATTTAGCAGGTAGCGCACAGTTATGCCTTTACGTAATTATGGCAGTGGGGAGGTACTCCGTTCTGCTGGATGAACAATTTTATACTCCTAAATAATTCGTAAATGCCTGGCAAAGTAGATTTTTGAAAAATGTTGAGTTAGTTTTTCTCAAGACATTGTATAAAAAAATAAAATAAAATTAAAAAAAAAAAGTCCAATTGGAGATAATGCGGACTAGCAACACCAGGCCTCAACTTCCTTGAGGTTCACGTGGTATTACAATGTATTACAATGTATGGATTGTAAATTTCCCATTAGTGAGAGTGTGACGATTAATTGAAACATTTAACGTGAACGTAGCATTATGACCTTACACAATGTAGCGTGTGGAACTAATTGTCCTCAGCAAATTTTCCTTGGTACAACTCCTTAAAATGAATTATGCTATCAAAATCATCGTCATTATGACCATGCAATAGTTGTTATGAATTGTAAATGAGTGTATACAATGGACCAAAAATGGCCATCAATTGAACACTTTCGATAACTTCCTGGCTGGTTTCTACAGATGTGTACACGGTTTTGATATATCATATTTTTCTGTATTATTAAAACCGATGTTATGCTCATTTAAACAGTTGTATATGTATATTGCTTTAATAGTAACTTTTGATTTATATACTATTCTAATTTCGAAGAAGGTATTAAACAATAATAACAATTGTAACGAAGATATTACTTTCTTCGTTTAATTCATTATTATTATTTGTCAATAACAAAATGTAACTGTTGTGCACATCATTATTGATATGTATATAATTTTTTTTGCCAATTCATATTCATTGTATAAACTTATTTAATGAACTCTGGGTAGTTACACACGGGAACAAACTCATCCGCCACTTTTTTTAAATAGAGTCAAAACATAAAGTTATTGAGCCTATGTGCTAATTATAATAAATTAGCAAATTTTAAAAAGCAAATACTTTTTATTGATGATATATTTAATATTCGGGAACAATTTAAATAACGCGATTTGAAAGCAAAATGTTTTTAGACTCCAAAGAACATTAAAACTTTAATGTATAAACACAACATATAAAAACTTACAAGTGAAGTTGATTGACAAAACACCCGTGCTCACGATAGATCGATCCTGATCGCTGGTCTTGGCTGAGGCCGTTATTTCAATTTCATGAACTCCGTGCCCCAATGCAGTAATCTTCAGTTCATACACACTATCACCTTCGTACGTATAAATGTAATCAAATCTATTATGTGACTCAGGATTTGTGAACATGTTTTTAAAGCTAAGACTGTCTTCAAATGTTGTTATCATGGTTGAATTATTTTCCAATGTCGCATTCTATAGAAAGGGGAATAAAATAAAACTTAAAGAAAAAAACTATAACTTTGATTAGTAGAAACGTACCGACAATAGTGTGTAATATTGGTCTTAAATATTAAATTGGCTTTTGACAACATGTCGAAAATACATTTGAATTCCATGTTTATATCACAGAAATATGTTAAAAATACATTTAAAGAGTTGGATGCCTAATAAAGTATATTATTCTTATAGTCTTTAAACTATGTTTGTAGTATACTTACGTTCAGATATAAGGTGAATTCTGGCTTTGGAAACATGTCGTCAGTCTTGACAAATATAAGAAAAGTATCTCCTGTTCTTGATATGAATGTTTCTACAACAATCAACTGTGTGGGATTTACTGAGAAAAATTGTATATTCAATAAATATAAATACTTTATGATTAATAGAAGTATATATATGTTGGATTGACATAACGTAAATCCCTTTATTTTTTGTTAACGTGGATTTAAATAAAAATCGTTTTAATGTATATATAAATATAAGGTGAATGTAATTTGTTAGACGGAAAACAATATTAAAAATGATTAATGTCAGTGTATTATAGCAACAAAGATGCTTTAACTTCGTTTCAAATCATACAATGTACGTCAAATGTGTCACACACTGTAACGATGTTACCGCTATATTGATATTGTAACTGTTGGATGATTGACAGCTTTGTCATATTGGCGTATTTGACGTCAGCTTTTAATGTAGTTGTTTGAATGTACTGACCAGACTTATCTGACGTCACCGTGGCAACAAATATAGTGTTTGCAAGTCTCGGTATTAAAGGATGACATATGGTCACCTCACAAAAGTTGAATATCAAAGTGTTGTTTGTCTCTGTGTCTAGTAGGCTCGAGGTTACGTTTGTGGCGTGGGAATCTGGGACGTCACATGACACATCAAGTCCTTTTAGGTTTGTTAAAAAGCACGTCTTTTGACAATCTGTAAGGGATAACAAATAAAATAGATGAGCTGATGAAAATAGCCCTACATGAATATATTTTGTTTCAAGTGCCTTTTAAATAATTTCGGCTAAAATTTCACAATAGTCTGCAGATTAATTAAACAACTATTTTTATTTAAAAATCGATGATTTTTAAAAAAATGTTATCCTTATCGATGTTAATGATTTTGCAATTTATATTATAGCGAGTTTTTCAACTATTGATTATTTGTTCGTTGTATAATTTTTTTTCCCTCATATCTGCAGTGTTTAAAGATGGAAACGTTATAATGTCTGACTATTTTTAACTTGCATTTTTGCTGATTACGTAATGTAACATAGCGTAAAGTTATTTTCAGAAATTATTTATTGGTTGTTTTTCATTCACAGTAGCTCTTTTAAAGTAGCATATGCATTTTCATATATATCAATTTTATTTCAGTTAGTTGAAATCAAATAATTAAAGCCATTATCAGTTACGAATTTTTTATGTGAATATACTGTACGAAAGAAATATTTAAAAATCACATTATTTTAATAGTATAATAGTTTTCTCGGACACACTAGGTCAAACATAAGAGGAACAACAAACTTAATTATTTAAATTATCTAAATTTTGTAAGCGCTTCTGTGTTATAATTCGGTGATGTAGAAAAACAGATATTTATCTATACTAGAAAAAGTATATATATTAAATTATAACGTTAACTTTTGAAAAATTACCGAATAATTAATCGATATTTTTATTAAAGCTAAAAATAAAGATGTATGACGTTTTGAAACTGAAAATTTCTTGGGAAGTAAAAAAAAAAAAAACCATGCAATCGACATTTTTGTTTTATTGAGTCAATTCTGCTGTCTTAAGACATTTAAAAAAAATACGATATACTGATACATTTTTTTTTAAAAGCAACACAAAAAATTAAATTAAAGCTATGCATACAATGGAAAAAAAAAATAAAATGAGCATAACTTACGTATTTAATAAAAAAATAATAATACTGTTAGGAGATGTATATAAAAATATGTAGTTGCATATAGTGTCAATGAATTTAAAATTGAATCATTGTTAATTAAGTAAAAACATTTCGTAAATGTTTAAATATCTTTTTGGGTATAAAACAACTTTTTTAAAAATGTTACACTTTTAAAACTCTTATTTTTAAATCAAGAATTTTGTACGTAAAAAGAACTATTATTAACTATTAATAATTGATTATTTATTAATAAATTAAAAAAAAAACAAAAAAAAAAACAACTACATTTTCTTTAATTTTAGTCGATTAACATTATTTTAATCGAATTTTTTTTACCGATTAATAGAGACATTAATCGATAATTTCCGCAACCCTAATATATACATATATTTTAAAGTAAATTACTTAAAACTAAATCAACCTTGAATAATATCAATATATTTTGATGATGTATTGAACAAATTTCTTAACTAATCTACTTAATTTACTAAGCAAGAGCCCTCGTTGCCGAAAAAATAATTTACCCTGAAAATATAATAGTTTCCCTAGACACAACATTACAACTATTTTATAATTTATTTCTTCTAATTTATTTGTTTTTTAATTCCTTTATATTAACTTCCGGTGCCTAAGGCCTTGCTTGATAGCCGAAAAAACTTTGGATTGATTTCAACCCACTCCCAAAATGCTTACAAACAGGCAGACTCGTGCCCATAATAAAAATGATGTATTAAAATTTCTGATCGATCGAATGTACTATATTTAAATTATTTGAAATTTAGATTATATTTATTGTTTTCTATGTAAAATTTTAATTTTTGTGCTAGACTGTCGAGGTGTGTATTCTATTAAAAATGTTCTACAAGATTTAAATAAAATGTTGTATTTTTTTTTAAAAATGTTTTGCGCTTCTTATTATAATGAATATCCATATAGTTATGTCTCAAATACAAATGATTTATAGTAAAAAAAACTTAAGGTTTTTTACGGGCTGTACTTATTATTTGTTTCCCCGCTTACGAAAGTTTCCTTTTCGACACGATCGTTGTTTTGCAGCGTCCTTTCAATTTTACATATTCCCTATTTATATAACATAATTCATTTTTCTACCCCCAGCAGGGCCGGCTTTAGGCATAGGCAAACTAAGCAACCACCTAGGGCCTCCGATTAATGGGGGCCTCGCATATAATAAAAATATTTAAAGAGTGAACTACGACCAAGGTCAAAACAGCCAGAACCACCCAATCGGTGCAATACCTTTACAAGCTGATAATTTTTAAATAGTGTTTAAAATATGTTTAAAATATCATATTTTAAAATGTAAATTCATCTGTCCAGACACATTTTCACAAGACTGACAGACGTGTAACCTAAATTTACGCAAAATATACAATTGTTGAATATCAAATGTTTTAAGTAGTAACATTTTCTAATGTCAAAGCCTATTGAAAGTCGCAAAATAAAATACTAAAATACGACTCTAAGCTATGGATTTGATTGTAGAAATTTTGTGCCATTAAAATTATTTGACGAACTTAAGCTGAAACTTCACTGATTTTTCTAAGTATACAATTTATTTTTCGTTTTCAGAGCTTATCAGCGACAATAGCTAGACAAAATTTTTAAAAAATATTTATAGTCTTACATTACTAGTTTTGTGTTTATTTTCATATGTTCAGTTTTATATTATCTCTTCAATGTTGAAAATTTATGAAATCTATACTAATAAAAGGGAAAGCGCTGATTGACTGACTGACTCACTGACTCACTCACTGATTCATAACTAATTTTCCCACTTCCCGTGTAGGTAGAAGCATGAAACTTGGGGAAGTTGTTGGGTACCCTCTCACGACGAAAATTGGCGAAAAAGAATTTTTAAAATCTCGCTCATGTGGGGCCGGGGGCCCAAAAACTTTTTTTTCTGCATCACTAATTCTCCAACTTTCCGTGTAGGTAGAAGCATGAAACTTTGGGAAGTTGTTAGGTACTTACTAACGACGAAAATTGGCGAAAAAGAATTTTAAAAATCTCGCTCATGTGGGGCCGGGGGTCCAAAAAAGTTATTTCCTTATATGGGCTCTATAAAAATTGAAAGTCACCAATTTTCCTATTTCCGTGTAGGTAGAAGCATGAAACTTTGGGAATTTGTTGGGTAATCCCTCATTACGAAAATTCGCGAAAAAGAATTTTTAAAATCTCGCTCATGTGCGGCCGGGGGCCCAAAAAGTTTTTTCCTTATATGGGCTCTATAAAAATTGAAAATCACCAATTTTCCTATTTCCCGTGTATGTAGAAGTATAAAATATTGGAATTTTTTTAGTACATGCTCTCGACGATAATTTGGAAACAAAAAATTTCCGACTCATGGGGGCTGGGGCCCATAAAACGTTTTTTTCCTTGCATGCGCTATTTAAAAATCACATATTCTCCTATTTGCCGTAAAGGTAGAAGCATGAAGCTTTGGAAATGTTTTAAGCACACGCTTTCGTCAAAAATTGACCACTTTTTTTTAAAAACTCCCTCTCATTGGGCACCAGGAGCCCAAATATTGCTTTTCTCATATTAAAAACCCACTGATCACTAATTCTCCAATTTTCCGTTTAGGTAGGAGCATGAAATTTTTGGAAGTTGTTGTGTACACCCTCACGACAATAACTGGCGAAAAAGAATTTTAAAAATCTCGCTTATGTGGGGCCGGGGACCCAAAAGATTTTTTCCCTCCTTATAATGGCTTTATATAAATTGAAAATAACCAATTTTCCTATTTCCCGTGTAGGTAGAGCATGAAACTTTGGAAATGTTTTGACTACATGTTTCCTACGATAAGTTGAAAAAAAATACTTTTTTTACTACTCATGGGGGCCGGGGCCCCAAAATCTTTTTTCCTTATATGAGCTATATAAAAATTGAAAATCCCTAATTTTACCTTTTCCCGTATAGGTAGAAGCATGAAACTGTGGAAATGTTTTGAGTATACACTCCCGACGTAAATTTGCTAAAAATAATGTTACAACTCCTTCTCATGGTGGCCGGGGGCCCAAATATAGTTTTTCTTATATTAAAACCGACTCATCACCAAATCTTCAATTTTCCGTGTAGGTAGGAGCATGAAACTTTGGGAAAATTGTTAAGTACACTCTCACAACGAAAGTTGGTGTAAAAGAATTTTGAAATACACACTCATGGGTGCCAGGGCCCAAAAAACGTTTTTTTCTCTTATATGAGCTATATAAAAATTGAAAATCTATAATTCTCTTATTTTCCGACTGGGTAAAGGCGTGCCACGTTGGGGGGTTGTTAAATATTTTTCCACGATGGTAGCTGGTGAAAACATATTTAACATATCCCTTACTGGGGGCCTGGGGCCCAAAAAAAGTTTTTAATGCACTCACTCACTCAGTCATTGCTAATTCTCCAACTTCCGGTGTAGGCATGAGCATGAAAATATTGGAAGTTGTTGAGTACCCTCTCACGACGAAAAAGGAAATTTAAAATTCCAAATTATGTGGGGCTGGGGTCCCAAAAACTATTTCTTTTTATCTGTAAAAATTGAAATGTATGTAGAACTTTATACTTTAGGAAGTTGTTGAGTACACTTCATCAATGGTAACAGGTTAATATATATTTAAATTATCACTTACTTCATGCTGGAGGCCCCAATGTAGTTTTTTTATTCAATGAGCCATTAAAAACTGAAAATTACTGCTGCTCCCATTTTCTGTGTAGGTAAAAGTATAAAGCATTCTGTAGTTGTTTATTAACAGCCCGCGATGGTAATAAGGAAAATAATTATATAAATTTTTAAAATTTCCACTCATGTGTGGCCGGGGACCCTAAACCTCCCCCTCCCCCTAAAATGGGCTATATAATCTGAATCAACACTAATTTTCCAATCTTCCGTGTAGGTAGAAACTTGAAATTTTGGGAAGTTGTTGAGTACACACCCGCGATGGTAAGAAGCAAAAATTATTAAATCTTTTCTCACTAGGGGGACGATTGCCTAAAGATAGGTTTTTTCTCATAATGAGCTATATAAAAAAGACGCATTTTTCAATAACTGAAATCCTAAATTACCGCAGCAAAGCGCGGGTAAATTGCTAGTAGTCGATATTTATCGACTTCGACCTTAAGTCACGGTGTTTTATAATACATTTTAATTATTTTATTAATGTTATAAAAATTTGTTTGAAATTGTGAGGTGCTTTAAGGGTGTCAAGATTTGTGAAAGTTTGTGACAGGGTGGAGTGGTAGAGTCAAAAATGGCCAAAAGTAGCGTGACGTACTTTATGGACAGCCCACAATCGCATTATAAAGTTCATTTGAAGATGCCATTAATCGATGCTCTTCGTATAGCTTTGATAATTCCGATTACTATTGTATCAGTATCAGGGGAAAGAAGTTTTTCCAAGTGGAAATTATTGTTTTTTAAAATACTTTTAAAAATTTTTAAAGAACGACTATGATGCAAGAACGCATGAACAGTTTGGTAATATTATCTATCCAACGAGATATCCCCCGGTCTCTGGATTATTTACAATTTATTGCAGGCTTTGCTGTCATCAAAGAACGAAAATTTGATTTTCGTTGAAGGTCTATGACAGGACTCGGGAAACGTTTTGTCTGAGAGAGCCATGGACGCAAAATATTTTCAAAAGCAATTTTGGTGAGGGCCATGCATTATGTTTATAACAAAGAATTCAAGTAATTGTGTGCATTTTGTGTAATTTCAACACTAAAAGTACAATAATCATATCTCTGAATTCTTTTTTTAATAACATTGTTATTCTGTTGCTGTTGACGCGACTTATGTTGCTGCAAGTCTTTGCTGATGGCTTTTAGTCTGAATGATTGATACATGATGAGGTCAAGCTTCATGCAGGCGATAAACGTGATCGCTTGTTGGTTTTAATGTTCTTTAGGTGTGAGAAAGACTGCCAAACAAGACAGTACAACTATACTCACACGCTGCAGTGTGTGGTATATTACTGGAAGCGTGTTTAAGTTTTGACAATCAGCTGGTCTGCGTATTGAAGTTTTTTCATTTCTGCCGACTTGTGTTGGCTCGACAACTGTGCTTGCTATCGTGCAAGTCTTTTCACATCTTCATTCAGTGACTTGAACTTATTCACCCTAATTTCTGAAGCTCTCAGGTTAGAATCTTGGAGCTCAAAGTCTCTGACGAAGACACCGGGAATACAACTCGTGTCAGTGCTGTCCACTGCACACTCGAGTGGATGGGTGATGAACTTAAAAACGAGTGCGTTTGAGAAATTCTCTAAACCGCACTTTAAATGACTGCAGGAGATTAGACGTGAAGCCTTCTAGCTGCTGAATACTAAGATGTTGAGCAGGTTCACTTGATGTGCACGTCTCTTTGAAATCTCACAGTGTAGAAGACGACCTGTTTCAATGTCACCTATGAAGGGTTCTAACTTGTTTTCAAATGCAAGCACGTATATTTTCACATTTCGGCGATTTATATATTTTTTATATGCAATAAATGTGTAGGTCAAAAACGACTGAAGAACAAAATTTTATAATCGATCATTTTTCTGCAAGCCAGATGCATCCATCAAGAGAGGCACATCTGACTCGCGAGCCATGGTTTCCAGACCCATGATTTATGACACCTGCACCAATATGTTTGTATAAATTTCAATTATCTGTTGATTTAGATTTAATAGAGGTGGTTTTTAATAAATTGTGTAATTTTATTATTTCCGTTTTTATTTTTCTATTACATTTAGGGGTCGTCCATAAAGTACTTCACCCTATTTCCCCCCCCCCTGTCACAAATCTTGGACCCCCCCCCCAAAGTACGTCACTCTTTCGGACTAATATATATTTAGTAACAAAATACTTAAAATCTAATATAAAATACCCTGACGTCACACATGGCCGGACACCCCTCCCCCTCTGGAGCTTGACGTACTTTATGGACGGCCCCTTTAGGGCCACAAAATTCACTTCGCCTAGGGCCTCCATTTCCCTAAAGCCGGCCCTGTACCCAGCCTCATTTTTCTCACACCTAGCTTATTTCAAAAAAGATCTGACTAAACTGAAAGGATCGACACTAGTGTGTTGTGTGAGTTTACGGCATTTAAATTTATCATTGTCTAGTTTAAATTGTTTCAATGTAAATAGACACAATAAGCTCAACTAAAATCTTTTAGAAAAATTATATTTAAACAAATTAAAACAACAAAAAAGTGAAATAGACAAAGAGCATTTCGCCATTTTTAGTATTCAATAGTGAAACACTAATAACAAGATAAAAATATTTTAAATCATGTCAAAATAGATTCATAAGTTAAAGGGTACTTTTCATAATAATTAAAAGTAAGTTTAAACCATATTTGTGTGTGTTATATATATATA
>MUZC01000645.1:474732-494472 GCA_002072015.1 Radix auricularia | reverse complement strand
CAGTACCGCCGAGAGGGGGGGGCAGGGGGGGCAAATGCCCAGGGGCCCGGCGAGTTTTAGGGGCCCGGACTAGGCTCGCAAATCAACTTCTTTCTTATTTTGCTAGCAGAAGCCAAAATAACGGCAGCAGCTATGTCGTCTGAAAAGGAATCCTTGTTTTGTTTTCCATGCAGATTATTTAGTGAAGTTGCCGTATCTTGCAGATCAATTTTGTCAAGTGATCAAAGATGGTCTAAACAACATACGTGGCGTAAGTTGTACGATAAAATACCAGCTCACGAGAAAAGTGATGGTCATAAAAAATGTTATATAAAGTGGCCAGATTCAGAAAGAAGATTTCTCTTTGGAAAGAATATAGAGTCTTTGATTGATAAAGAAATTGCTACAAACGTGAAATACTGGAGAGAATTGCTCAAACGAATTTTAGCAGTGGTTTTATTCTTGGGAGAAAGAGGACTTGCTTTCAGAGGTTCATCCAACAAAATTGATGACCATGATAATAAAAATTTCTTGGAATTATAGAACTGTTAGCTCAGTTTGATCCTTTTACAAGAGCATGTTTCTAAAGTTCAAAAATCTCAAAAACTTGGACAACGCCTTCAGGTCCATTATCTATCAGCAGATTCTCAAAATGATTTTATCGAAGCATGCAGCTCAAAAGTTGTTCAAGATATTTTGGCAGAGAGAGAAAGATCAAAGTATTTTTCAATGATGGTAGATGCTACGCCAGATTGTTCTCATACAGAACAAAGTATTTTTGTTCTGAGATATGTACTAAACTGCAATTCAACATTTTTTGTCAAATAACTTTTTCTTGCATTTTTTTATTATAACAAAAAAAAACTGGCCAGGATATTGCAGATATGATCAAATATGAACTGGAGAAAAACAAAATTTCTTTAGATGATTGTTGAGGTCAGGGATATGACAACGGATCAAATATGGCAGGAAAGATTAAAGGAGCACAGGCAATCATTGCACATTCATATCCCCTAGCGAAATTTTCAAATTGTGGCGCGCATAGTTCAAATTTATGTGGTATGCATGCTGCAGAATGTTGTAATGACGTTATAACTTTTTTTCGGAATAGTTCAAAAATTGTATAATTTCTTTGCGTACAGTCCTCAACGATGGGAAATTCTACAAAGATTAACTAGATGCTCACTGCATAATCTTTCTCAAACTAGATGGTTGGCACGTGTGGAGGTGTGAAACCTATTGAAAAGCACCTGCCAATTATCAAACACGCAATTATTAAATGTAAAGAACTAAATTTGTCATCAGAAAGTAAGACTGAATTGCAAGGAATTGATCATTATATGAAATCATTCAAATGTGTTTTAATGGCTACAATATGGCTCAAAATCTTAGTTGCTATAAACAATCGAAACAAAGTTATTCAAGCCAGAGAAGCCACACTTGATGTAGAAGTAGAAAACATTGATAGTCTGCTTGGAGAGCTGAAGGATCTACGTGATAAATGGGATGTTTTGCTAGCATAAGACAAAATATCGGCAGCTATGTCGTCTGACTTGCCATGTGAAACAGAACTACCAGAAAAACGACGAAAACTTTTTTATGATGAAAGTCAACATATGCCAGAAGAGAGTGCACATGAAGTGGATGATGATTTTAAAGTAAAAGTTTTCTATAAACTTATTGATAGTGTTATATCTGGTTTAACAGAGCGTTTTCAATTGGCAAGGGATATTAACAATTTTTTCAATTTTCTGTGGTTGTTTCCAGAAATCGGAGAAACTGATCTGGAAAAGAAATGTTCTAATTTCTGCAAAGAATATGCCAAAGATGTAAGCAGTGACTTAATTGAAGAAGTAAAACATCTAATGTCAATTTATTTAAATAGCATACAAAGTGAAAACCTTCATCCCATAAAACTGCTGAATAAAATTTACCACTTGAAGTGGGAATCTATATTCCCAAATATTGCTATTGCATTACGGATCTTTGTACAATTCCTGTAACAGTTGAAGAAGCTGAAAGAACATTCAGCAAGCTAAAGCAAATAAAAAGTGTGCAGCGATCAACCATGAAGCAAGACCGATTGAGCGGTCTTGCAACTCTTGCGATTGAGCATGCTTTGGCGAAGTTATTAAATTTTGATGATGGTATTAACAATTTTGCTTTAGCCAAATCAAGGAGAGTTTGTTTTTAAAAACAATTAATACAAATTTGTACAATTAAACGGTTTTATAGTTTAATTTAAACAATAAACTTAAAATACATTTTTTTTTCAAATAACAACTGAATAATTATAAAACCATACCTTGTATGATGTATCTGTCTAACTTATCTAAAGTATAAGTACAAAGTATATGATCTGTGAATTTTTTAAAATTCTCATGACCTAAAGATACTTTACAGGTTTATGCCCGGGGGCCCGTGACAGCCCTGCCTAGGGGCCCGAAATTTCTGTCGGCGGGCCTGAATTTAGGTTGTTTATATATTAAAATACTTTTATAGCGGAAAATTAATACAATTATTATTGAATTTATCATCAATTCCAAAGCAATTATTTGATAATCTTCACTTTGATATTGTTTGTTTTTAAGTCAAATATAAAAAAGTTAGTAAATCGTTAAGTTCTTTTCAAAGCTTTATCGACCCCCTATTTTGTTTATTGTATTTTTAAGAGATTTAAACGAAAGTTAGTATTCTACAAAATATCCTATGTAATTAAATTTCCAAATAAATAATAGATTAGGAACGGCTAGTTTAGACATTGAACATCCATTATATGGATGATGGTTATGTCTCTTAAACAGCTTTACCTAATGTCTGGTGGGTATACACGAGTATGTAGTCGCCTATGCTTATTGTTCCGTTTCTCATCGTCAAAATCGAGCGGGCATAACCGAGTGGATTGCGAGGAGGATTCATGAAACAGTAAGCCATGCTGTTTTTTTTCCGGTTGAACAGATTTCTGTAATGATCTGTGTCTATCTCAATATCAGGTGGATCTAACGTAAATTAAAACATGCGATAAAAAATTGTGTTCAGTTTTCAAATCAAGCTCATTAGCTTTTTTAATTAAATTTAGTTTATTACTTAAAACAAGGTACGAACCGTTGCCCAGCATATGCCGCACACTTGCTTAAAGATAGTGCAAAAATGAGGGGGAAGTACAGACACAAACAATAGCACAAAAAATGAGAATAATGCGTGTGCACGTCGGTGGGACCGCGCACCGCCCCCCCCCCCCTCACCAGAACAACCTCAACTGTAAACATAAACTGTGATTGCTAGACGCTACCGAGCGAAATTCGTCATGCTTGCTTGCTCGTGCCGTCCTGCTTGTTCTAATTTCTGGGGAAGTTTATATATAGATGTACAGTAAAGTGACATATTTGAGTTTTAATGAATATTACTAGAATTAAAATTTTAAAAAATTGGATAAGACTGCAATTTAGTCTTATAGATATGTATATATATGCCAAGTAAAATATGTATGTATGAGTCTGACAAGACGGCAGAAAACAACGAAAGTTTTAAAAAAAAAGGTTATTCAACGAACAATAAGACAAAAAAACTAATAAAACTAATGAAACTAAAACTTAGCAGTGGTGAGATTCCGAGCAAAAAAGGAGCGATAGGAGGAAGGTAGTAGCTAGGAGACTATATAGTAAAGGAGAGAGTGGACGGAGCAATAATAAGTATTAAAAATTAAAACTGCATTAACACAGTCCCGAGCCTGCGCTTTTCATGGGGCTTTCCGGAAAACCCCCTCAGCTCTCTGGCCCCCTAGGGCCTAGGGGACGTAAAAGCTGAGAACCCCCCCCCCCCTGAGGGGTCGCTTCTAGAATCATACAATTTTGTGTAATAGTTTTAACTATTTATATTTCATATGACGTGAAAAACAGATTTGGGAAACTTTTGTTGAATAAGGCAAATAATTAAGATACGCTTTACAAAATGAACTTTTAAAGATACATGTAATGCAATATGAAATTCACAGTGATATATGTAATACAAATACTCATGTATTGGTTAAGTAGAAATATCATTGTATTTCACATAATATTTGTGTTAGTTATCTTAGATTGTACAAGAATCTAGTTAAATAAAAATGTCGCCTTGCAACCTCACTAATGTTTAATCCTCATATAATAAAATCTTCCCGTAATTTCATCAAATAAATACTAACATGAATAATAAGTAAATGCATGAAAGTTTACTAGCAAAATTGTAAGAAAAATTAAATGGCAGGTAAAATTTTTAGAAAAAACACTATTGTAATATTGGAAAATTAATAATTAGAAAACTTACAATCGAAATTGATTGACATGACATCCGTTGTGAAGACGAGCTGGTCGCTGGTCTTGGCCGAGGCCTTTACTAGAAACTGATGAATTCCTTCACCCAGTTCAGTCACGTTTTGTTGGAATGAGCAAAAGCCCAAACGAGTTTGGAAAACAGCGTCAGGATTTTCTGATTCGAGACCATAGTACTGATGTCTATTCAGTTTAAGTCTGATACTTGCGCTTTTATGATTGATGCCATTGTTGAAACATAAATGTTCTGAAAAAGGTATATATATATATAGAGAGAGAGAGAGAGAGAGAGAGAGAGTAAGAGATAGAGAAAAAATTAAATATACAAAGATAGATAGATAGATAGATAGATAGATAGATAAAGGTTATTTATGACACAAGAAATTTCAATTTTGGCTCTAATTGAAAATAACAATTAATTAATTAATAATTTTTCAAAACTTAGTGAGTAAATTTATTTTTTTCGTCAACAGCCATAATATATATATATATATATATATCTAATATATAAAGCTGAAAGTTTGTGTGTTTGTTTGTTTGTTACCAATACAAATCCACACCGTTGGACCCAGGGTGGTGAAATTTTGCAGGGGACGCCAATTTGACCTGGAGTAGGTCATAGGCTATGTTTTAACCCAAGGTGACCTCCCATGGGGTGAGGGGGCCCATTTTTTGCTTTTTTCCTTATATGAGCTATATAAAAAATGAAAATCACGAATTCTCTTATTTCGCGTGTAGGTTAAAGCATAAAACTTTGGGTAGTTGTTAAGTATACTTCTACAATGGTAACATGCAAAATCAATATATAAATTACCACTTACTGGGGTCCGGGGGCCCAAATTTAGTTTTTTCTTATATTAAAAAGTGGCTCATCACTAATTTACCAACTCTCCATGTAGGTAGAAGCATGACGATTTTGTAAATTGTTAAGTAGCCTATCAGAACGATTATTGGTGTTTAAAAAAATTAAAATCATAAAAGTGGGGCCCGGGGGCCCAAAAACTATTTTTTTAAAATACTGAAAATCGCTACTTATCCTCTTTCCCGTGTAGGTAGAAGCATGAAACTTTGGGAATTTGTTGAGTACACTTCCGCAATGGTAACATGTTAAAAATATATTTAAAGTTTCACTCATTGGGGGCCGGGGGCCCAAATGTATTTTTTCTTATTAAAAACTGACTCATCACTTATTCTCCAATTTCCCGTGTAGGCAGAAGCATGAAACTCTGCAAAGTTGTTGAATAGCCTATTGTGAAAATTATTGGTGAAAAATAGTTTTAAATATCATACTCATGGGGGCCCAAAAGCGTTTTTTTCCCCATACTAGGACTATATAAAACATGAAAATCCCTAATTATCCTATTTTCCGCGTAGGCAGAAGCACGACACTTTGGTAAATTGTTAAGTACACTTCCACGATGGTAAAAATTGAATATAATATTTAAATTATCACTTCCTGTGGGCCATGGGCCTAATTAATTTTTTTCCTAATATTTGTTGTCTGTCTGTCTGTCTGTTCCCTAATAACTCATGATCCAGACAACCCAGTAAAGTGAAATTTGGTAAACGTACACACGATCATATGGGGAAGGTTCATGAATAGGTTTTGTTCCATAAATTCACACTCACGGGCAAAGGGGGCCCAAAAACATTTTTTCCTTATTGAGCTATACTAAAATGAAAATTAACAATTTTACAATTTCTCGAGGAGGTAGAAGCATGACATTTTAGGATATTGTTGAGTACACTTCTGCAATGGTAACAGGCAAAAATATATTTATATTACCTCTTTCTGGTGGCTGGGGGCCCATATTTAGTTTTTTTCCCTTATATGAACTATATATAAAAACTGAAAATCACTAATTATCTTATTTTACGGATAGACAGAAGTATGAAACTTTAGCAAGTTGTTAAGTACGCTACCCCGACCATATTTTGCGAGAGAGAATTTTAAACTTCCCACTCATTAGGGGCCGGGGGCCCAAAAGTAGTTTTTTCTTATTTTAAAAACTCACTCATCACTAATTCTCAAATTTACCGTGTAGATAAAACCATGAAACTTTTGGAAATTCTTGAGCATACTCTCCCGTCAATAATAGCAATCGTTCCATAAATTCCCACTCATGGGGGCCGGGGGCCCAAAACGTTTTTCCCAGCTTTATTTGAGGTATATAAAATTGAAAATAACTAATTCTCCTATTTACCGAGTAGGCAGAAGCATGAAATTTTAGGATATTGTTTAGTACATTTCCTAAATTATCACAGGTGAAAATATATTTCAATTATCACTTTCTGGGGTCCAGGAGCCCAAATGTTTTTTTTTTCCTATATGAGCTATATAAAAATGGAAAATCACTAATTCTCCTATTTCCCGTGTAGGTAGAAGTATGAAACTTTGGCAAGTTGTTAAGTACGCTATCCCGACGATATTTTACAAGAAATTTTTTTAAATATCCCCCTCATGGGGAGCCGGGGGCCCATATGCAGTTTTTGTTTTTTACTTATATACGCTATATAAATACTGAAAATCCCCCATTCGACTATTTCCCGTGTAGGTAAAAGAATGAAACTTTCGGAAATTGTTAAGTACACTTTCCTAACGCTAATTTGCAAAAAGAATTTTAGAATCCCCATTCTTGGGGGCTAAGGTCCCAAATGTAGTTTTTTCTTATATTAAAAACCGTATTATCTCTAATTCTCAAATTTAACGTATACGTACAGACATGAAACTTTTGGAAGATTTTAAACTCTCTCGCCCAACAAAAATGAAGAATAAGTCTCTTAAAATTCTCACTCAGCCCGGGGCTGTTGTGCAGATATATTTTTTTTTCTTAAATAAGCTGTATTTCACATCTCCAATGGTAACAGGTGAAACATATTTAAATTATCTCTCAATGTAGTTTTCTTATTTATATGAGCGATATAAAAAGTGAAAATTACTAATTCTCCTACTTCCCGTTAAGGTAGAAGATTGATATTTTGAGAAGTTGAGCAATACATATCCGCAATGGTAAGAGGAGTAAAAAGAAGTCAGTCCCCTGGGGGCGGGGCCCAAATGTATTTGTTCTGATATAAAAACAGACTCATCACGTATTCTCTAATTTTAGGTGACGGTAGAAGCATAAAAGTTTAGAAATTTGTTGAGGAGGCACTCACGACGGAAATTAACAAATAAAAATGTTAAAACTCCTGCTCATGGGGGGCCGGATGCCCAAATACGTTTTTTCCTTACATGGGCTTTAAGTAGAAGCATGAAATTTTCGGAAATTCTTGAGTACACTTCTGCGATTGTAACAGGCGAAAACAATATTTATAACACTTCTAAATATAGCGTTGTTTTTTTTTATTAATATAAGCTATATACAAATTGAAAATCTTTAATTCTACTATTTATAAATATCCTAACCAGGTTGTAGTACCTTTTATCTATGATATATTTTAAAGCACATGTCGATATTAACCAACGAGATGATAGAGTTTACACAGGCATCTAGGCTGAGATCTGTCTGGTCTAATCTATAAAGAAGCTCTTTTGAAACAGAAGATTATTGCGTTCTTCTAGGTTCTAGTAAGAACGTATTTGCAAGCTCACAGGCTACAGCTAAGAAGGACCACTTTTTTATAAGTCGCATTTTGACCCTCATTAGTGACAGGCTCCTCTAGTTAACTTTCTTAAAACTCATAACAGGTAAATTAACTTTTAAAAACTGCAAGAAAAAAACAAAAGCACCTGATAATTTAGAGTTATTGCGCAAATCATTTACTGTATTTTAGCACTTTCTCGTAACACACTTGAGTATGGCGTGGTGTGCTTTGATCACTGAATACTAGGCGGGCGCGATGTGTCATTTTGATTCATAGCAGCCGTTTATAGATGACATACATAGACTATTTTGGGGGTTTGGGGAGGGAGTGACGAGTGGAAGGGATGTTTAAGAAATGATAAATTACATCAAAGCCCGCACTTGCATAGTTTATTGTTACATAAAAGTCAATAACATGATTTGAAACAAGCTCATTTTTAAATGGATAATATGGCTTTATAAAAACGAACGACTTGGAGAGGAGTTAGGCGCCACTAAGTCTATAAGCCCACAGAAATGAATGATGAGAACACAACAAAAAGAGATACAGGAGCTACAGACCAGAGAGATAAATGATCCACCAGTGTTTTTGAGCGAAGTTGAAGAAGCAGTAAAATGGGGTAAGTCGCCTTTAATTGACAACATCCCGCTGAATGCTAAAAATAGAGGAGCAGAAGTAACGAAAGCCCTAACAAAACTGACAGAATATACTTGAAAATAAGGTATGGCCCAAGGATTGGACGCATGCACTAATCATACCATTACCTAAGAAAGGCAATAGGAAACAATGCAAAGATTATAGAAAAATCAGCCTCATCAGTCACACTAGAAAAGTAATGCAAAAAATATCCTCAGTAGGCTTAAGCCAATATCCATAAATTACTGGCAGAAGAGCAGGCAGGTTCAGACTAGGTAGAGGCACAATCGAGCAGATCTTAAATTGTTGCTTACTCAAAGATAAACATCTACAGCACAAACGCGAACTCTATCACAACTTTATAGACTTCAAAAAATCCTTTGATCCAGTATGGCACGAGGGACTTTGGTAAGTTATGAGTTTCAACATTGAAAAAGGGCTTTTAAAGGTATCAAAGAAATCTACAAACAGGCAAGCAGTTGAATTGTTTTTAAAGGTTGCGTAGGGGAATTCTTCAAAACAAAGATTGGAGTCCACAAATGCTGCATTCTGTCACCCGTCCTGTTTAGTATTTTCCTTGTAAAAAAATATGCAAGAAACACTCAGTGATTTCAACACGTCCATCCCTATAGGCCGAAGACCCCTATGCAACCTAACACTTGCTGATGACATAGATCTTATGCCTGGGAGCAGTAAAGAACTACAGGAGCTCACTATCAAACTTGCAGACAGAGCAGGTGCATATATGAGATGGAAATCAGCTCAGAAAAAAGTAAGATCTTGGTTAATACCTCAGATGCCAGTATGGCAAACATAGTAATAAACAAAAAAAAAAAACTGGAGGAAGTACATAGCTTTAAATATATATGAGCCATTAGATGGTAAATTTGAAGCTGAATTCGTACTAGAATTGGGTCAGCAATTGCAGCAATGACAAAGTCAACCAAAATATGACAGAACAAAAACATTAGCCTGCCAACAAAGCTCAGTCTTTACAGAGCTCTCATTAAAACAATCGTCCTTTATGGATGTTTGACCAGGACACTATATGCAAGCTGCAGGCATTTGAAAATAAGTGTATGAGGAAAATTCTCCATATTTCCTATTTAGAACGCAAGACCTATGAATAGGTCTGGGACAAAATAAACTCTATAGCAGCTCGTCATGAAATGATTATAACAACAATTAAGAGACGCAAGAGGGCATAGTTTGGTCATGTAAGCAGTAGGCCTGTCAACGAGTACCCGGGACCCGGGTACCCGTTGCCATCAGATTACCCGCGTAGTAAAATTCCGCCCGGGTACCCGTGAAAATGTAACTTTAATGTCTATAATAACGGAGGCAAAACTTCATCTTTCATTCGGCTTTTTATTTATTTATATTTTTTTTTTTTTTAAAATAATTTTTCAAATAAAAATGTTTATTTGAAATAAATGCAGTAAATTACATTTAAGGAGAAATATCTGTCCACGGGAAATGTATTTTAATTTTGATACATCTTTTTCTCTCAACGTGAAACAGAAATCGCAAACACAAAAAGGTTTTGGCGCTTTAAAAGAGTCATACATATAAGGAAAATAAAAATCCTCTGCCAAAATTAAAAATGTTAGAGATAAAAGCGGCGTTTGTTAGTAAAAAAAAAAAAACCCTTCTGCGACAGTAACTTCGCTTTGAAATACGCCGATTGAGACTAGCTAATGTTGTTTATCTACCCCCCTCTCCTCCCTTCATTCATATAACCCACACCCTTTGCATTCGCTTGTGCTTCTTGTGTGAATTAACACGTGTTGACCTAGAAAAACTGATGTACAAGGTTGTCAGTATTTAAAGTTAATAAATTAATTAGTTACTAACAATTTCAAATGGGGAAGTCGTCAGCCGTGGGGCGGTTACTGCATAGAGATGAATGAGGCCGTTTTTGGTTTTGTTAATAAAAACATCCCTGCTTTAACATTAAAGTTACTTTGAAATACGCCGACATATTCGATTGTGTTTTGCGTGTTCGTTACCACGAGTGCCTCCATTTTAAAAATAAGTAATACACCAAAATTTGTAAATTTTTTAAGTCAATAAATTAGTTACTAACAGTATAAAAAATAAAATGACGTTTTGCACCTACGGAGGAGGCGATCATACATTTGTGACGAAGGGGGTGTATGTTTTAGAAATTTGACGTCACATCAAAAACGTACAACTTAAAATGAAAGTTTTACTTAAAAACTGGAATGCTTACAATTTATTTATTGACATTTTACATGGATTTACACGTGTATCGATTTAATAGAGTTCAACTTCACATTAAATACAAACTTAAGTGACAATATAGTTATTTCACAAATGCTCATTTTCAAAAAGGAGGTACGGCTTTTATGGGGNTTCAGCCAAAATCACGTGACGTCACTTTTAGACGTCGGCTGTGTGGATACTGTAAGAAATAAGGTGCATGGAAGGTGGCTAGTTTGCATAGTATAGCTGTATGACGGGGAAAATTATGGGATGTTTTTAACGGGTAACCCGGGTACCCGTTCAAAATTTGGATGGGTACCCGGGCAGCATTTTTCAACAAAATTGACAGCTCTAGTAAGCAGCATGATACCTTTACAAAAATTATCCCGCAAGGTACCGTAGAAGGGGCCGCTGAAGATGGCGACAACAGAAAAGCTGGCAAGACAACACAAATTAGTTTACAGGGATGGGACTGAGTGAATTACTGGCCGCCGGTCAAGATAGGCAACTGTGGATATCTTTTTCTGTTTATGTGCCAATGCACTCCCCCAAACAACCGCAACGTTTACAGGACTGATGATGATGATAATGATGAACAGGAGACGTGGGACCTAATGACATTTTGTGGTGACATAAAGGGGGAATAGGACAAAATCATGTTACGTGATTTATAGACAATCCAATAAAAGTAGGTCGTATTCCAAAGCAAAATTGTATTTTAAGCATTGTACATTTACAGTTATTCGTGTTTCGAAGTCCATTTCTTGCACACATTGACTTATTAAATTTACTTACATTGGGATTAAACCACTTTATTGAACTGACAAGCGACCACACTTCATGGATATTTTGAGTACTTTTAAAGCGTTCAAAATATATTTCCCGACTACAACACCATATAAGTGTAAATGTAGATTGTCTGCATTTGTTACAATAAAAACAATACATCGTCCCCGACTTGAAGTGTAGCATAAATTACGATTAATTCGATTACGTAATACACCTCGCTTAGAATAGAGATGCTGTATAAATGTGCCAACCCAAGGCTCACACTAAATATACTAATATATAAAAGTCGAACTATTACTCACTAATGTTTATTACTTGAAGTATTTTATAGTTAGCAATAATATACTTATGGTATTATTCTACTAAGACTAGTTTAGGTGAAATTTTTGCGTTACAAAAGAAAGACATTACAAACTTTTTCAAATCAAAAAGTTTTAAGAGCACGCGAAAACTGTAACATATTAACAAACATTTACTCTAGTAACTAGTTACATACATAATATATTTTAATATACTAAGGTGACCAGACGTCTTGATTTAGGCGGCACAGTCCCGATTTCAGGCCTCTTGTTCGCGGACTCTCGCTTGTCCCGGCGGAACGAACATTTGTCCCGTTTTTTGCAATACTTTATTTGATAAAATAAATACAATTAGTTTATTGTGATTATGGGTAAAAATGACTTAATATTTTCTTAAACTTAATTAAATATTCAAAACAGTGATATTTGTATATACATTTTAATTGCTATATTTTTAGCTAACCTTGTTAGTGCGTCAATTTCTGTTGTTATTTACATTTTACTACTTTATAAGCTTTCCCGTGACTTTTGGACTTGTCGCTGATCGCGATACGCAAGGTGACCATATTTTCCGATTTTACACTTCCTCTCCCGCTAAAGTGACCAGTCGTCCGGCTTTCTTTTCTCTAGAAACCTGGGGGTGGGGGGGGAACCAGCATGATTCCCCCCCCCCCCGGATAATCTGGTCACCTTATATATACCTTAATCGCACGGCTTTGGTACAGTTTTCAGTAGTGTTTCGCGTCTAAGAGACTAAAATTTGAAGTGTTCCTTGAATCTCAAAAAAGTTGAGAACCACCGCGATAAAGGTTATCTTGTGACAACGATTACATCATTTTCCACGAAATGGCGCAATCTTTTTTACTTCCTCATATGTGAAACTTAGTCAATGCAATGATCTATTCTAGTCTACCCACCCATGAAGTTGAATTAACTCTCCTTAAATGAAAACTATATAAGCTTGTGGATAAGTTTATTTGGTGACGTGGCAGTAAGTAAGCTGCAGCTTAAGTTAATAGAATAAATTCTGTATACACTGAAGGACATTCTATTTTCTGGTGTAAGTTGAATATCGTTTTGACACATACGATATTTATTATCTTTATATGCAACATGTTTTATTAACGTTTTGCTGCGTGTAACTAATCGTACTTTTTATTGATCAGTTATGTGTAACAAACATGTTCATGAAAAATAAAACCAATAAGTCGGTTTCCAAAGATTTCTGCTACAATTGTATTGTTTTTAATCAGTATTTATCCAGTGATTAAATTTGATCGATTAAAATTTAAGAAAATATTTATATTTTTCCATCAAATTAATTAATAATTTATATTTAGTGTTAGTTAATACTTTTCCCTCCTAATAGTATTGTTTATTTAGACATGCATACGTAAAAAAAAAGGCTTTTCTTCCTTATTTCTTCCATAGCAGAACGAATGTGCTGTGTTACGTCACAAAATTTGGAAACAATTGAATAACCGCGACAAAAGCATTTTCGAGAAATAATGGATAACAACGTAATGTTATCTATACATGCGTTATAATAATATAATTAATCGAAATGAATAAATGTATCGATTAATTTTTCCCCGATTAACTGAACACTTTTTAAAATCAGTACCAGCCATAGAATAAATGTTTCATCATTTCATCATTAATTTATTAGAGATGTCTCGTTAAATTTACTTATATAGTCATTTATCATTAATAATTTTGTTTTTCAGATATTATTTTCAATTAGTTTGAATATAGCGAATATTATCATATTATATGGTTTTATAATGTAATTTTCTTTTAATAAAATAATTTTGCAGGAATTACTTTGTGGGTTCAATGTTTTTAGTATCTTATTGTAGCTAGTGGATGGGGATGGGTCAAAATTTGAAAATTCCTTCGGGCCCCGACTTGAGAAGTTTTTTTTTACATTAAATTAGGCATGGTAACGAATTTTAAAACTTTAATCGTTAACTTTTAAAAAAATAACGATTAATTTCAAACGTCTAAAGGGAAGAAACAAAAACAGGTAATTGACATTTTTTTTGTTTTATGAGTTATTTCCCCTATCTAAAAGACATAGAAAACTTATATTGTAAACTTTTAAACTGCTATATACTGTTGTATTATGTTGCTCAGCGATACAGATCATGCGATCTGGGCTATTTTATTGTTTATTAATTATTTTTACATAAATAGAAAAAAAAATATTATAAATATTTTCTTAAATATTAATGTAATTTGTATCGATTAAGATGATTGATTAAATAGATAAAATTTTAATGATTAATCGAGAAATGAATCGTACATTTCCGTAGCCCTACATTAATTATATATATATACGTCATCGGTCAAATGATGGGGCCCAAAAAGAGGCCCAGCCTCCAGGGCCCCTAAAGAGGCCAAGCTCTGAGCCCCCAAATCCCTATCTACGCCACAGTGTCTTGTACCAGGCACTCCTGAATTCAAGTGGCAATTTTTAAGAAAAACACAATCCTCCAACCTTTTCTTTCTGCTTGCATTTTCAGGTGTATGGTTTAAATAGCAAGATTTCAGTAACTAGTATCATTGAGTGTTTAAAAAGACTTGAATAATAATCAACACAACAGCGTCTCCTCACTTCATCAAGGTATGTGGTGATTAGACGTGTCGCCAATAATGTTTTATTACAATTTTTAACATAAATTATATATGAAGAAAAAAATATAAACGTTATCATTTTCAAAGCATTTAGTCTTTTGTAATGAAGACATAAAGTATATTGTATGGTTCTTTTCAAAAAAGAAATGTTAATTTAATTTTTATTGTGCTGTGTATATAAGATTCGCTACACATTTCAAAGCACTTCAGAGTATAATTTAAGGTTTACGAAAAGGAAAAAATCCAGACAATTTTTTATTCATGTTGAATTTATTTTACACACATTTTATAAAATTGATTTGATTGAAATGTATACGAGCAATTAAAATGATATCTCCTAATATTACTATTAAATTTAAATAAATATAAATAATATCCATTTAAATAATTCACTTGTGAAATTACAATTAATAAACTTTCTGTAAATTGTGATAATTACAATTTCAGATGACTGAAAAAAAATACACCTTCCTGTTGCTTGGAAAAACAGGTAATGGCAAAAGTTCACTTGGAAACACATTACTAGGTTTCCATGCATTTAATAGTAGTGACTCCAGTGAATCGGTGACCAGTGGGATCGATTTACAAAGTAGTAACAAGGGCAGTTTCAATATCACAGTTGTCGACACACCGGGGTTTATGGATACCAATGTTGATGGCGATGAAGCGAAATCAAAAGCTTGTGAAGATATGAGAAACGCAATGGCAAAATGTCCAACTGATGGTAGGCTTGCTTTGATTATTGTACTTAAATATGGAGAAAGATACGGTAACGACAACAAGTTATCTCTACACATTTTAATGAATATTTTTGGGGAAGACAACATATCAAAATCATGTATTATTGTCATGACACATGGTGAATTGTATCAATGGAAATACCAGCAAGAAAAATGTTTTCAAGAGTGGATGAGGGAACAAACAGGACAGCTCGGGGATGTACTCAAACTGTGTCAATACAAATGTTTGCTGTTTAGTAATGAAACAAAAGATAAGGAAACTGAAGTTATTCAATTTGAAAACTTGATGAAACTTGTCCAAACACTTGATCAGGGATACACGCAACGTCAGTTTCAAAATGCCAAGAAACATCAAGACAGACTACTGCTAGAAGCTGAACTACCAAAGCTAAGAGAATATTATGGCAAGGAAATAGATAGAATTGATTATGAAATAAAACATTTACTAGTTGGCCATGAAAGAAAAACATTGCTAAAAGAATTGGAAATCAGAACATTATCACTTTTAAAGGAAGTTAATGCAAAAGATTCCCCTGAGACCATCTTTTACTCAGATGGTGAGAGTAGGCTGCTGGAGTGTACAAGACACTCTTTTGAGAAACTTAAGTTGAATATCTTAGAAAAGGCAGAAAGTCAGAAAACGCATGAACTATTTTCAAAATTAAATGATATTTATTTGGCGATATCGGAAACTAACGCTTACAGCGAGAACATTTATGTGTACATTTCCGAATTTAGAGATGAAATAAAAATGTTGCAAACAAATGCGAAAGAAGTGGATTTTACTGCTGAACTGAAACTTAGAGTTAAGTTAAAAGTAAACAAATGCTCTGATGCCTTAAACTCACTCACAGAAAAAGTTCAAAAGATCAGAGAATTAGAAATAACTCAAGAAAAAGAAGAAATATCATCCAAGCTAAAGTCAGCCAAAGTAGAAAACAAATCTATCTCAGAGATTTTATCAGAAGTCAAAGATGAAATAAGTGATATTGATTTGAAACTTCAAACAAACTCATGGAAATATGGAGAGGAATTTAAAAGACGGCTTTTAAAATGGGTAATAAAGATTAAAGAGGATGTAACGTCAAAAGAAGAAACAGTGCGTCAAACTATGAGAATGAATGTGTTAAAAAATGAAATTAAATTGATTTCAGAGAAAATTAAAGATATTGATTCCAATGAAATTGAGATAAAAACCACGTTATCTGATATCAAAGAAGAAATAGAGCGACTAGATTTGTCTGACATTTATGACACCATGAGAGATGAAATGACTGCATTGGTTACCAAGACATCAAAAAAACTTTCTAAACAAGAACAGCACGTCACACTGTTTTTAAATTTCGAGCGGGACATTCAGATACTTACTGATAAATATAATGATTTGGGAATTCCTTGCCAACTGTATCACTTTTCAGAACTACATGCCGAATGTGACAATCTGTTGAAGGAAGTCAATAGTCGTGTTAGTATTTCTAGTGACAGAATGGTTCTTACGAAGCGTCTGGATGTTATTAAGAAAGCGATAGCTAATAAAAAAAAGGAAAATGATAAAAGAATTGCAAGGTACGGTGTGGCTCCTGTTCCTATTGCCGGAATAATAACTGTCATAGGTTTAACAATTTCGATAACAGATCCATTGTTTGTTAAACACGATAAAGAGAAAGAACTTGCTGAAGCTGAGAGTAGAAAAGTGAAAATAAGCCAAAAATAGCTTTGAATTGGAAAACTATTTTCTTGCCTTCTACATTAAATCACAAAATTGTATTTGAATAACTTTATTTTTCATTATAAAATTAAATTTAAACTATTTTGCATTCTTAACTTCTTCATAAATATAGTTTTCCCTGTCGGTTCTATTCTAGCGCTTACTTAGCTAAATTATTGATTTTAGTGAGGTTGATTCGATTTCTTATCCTATCTTATCTGTTACAGACGTTCCTTCTTTACAGAAGATTATTGCGTCCTACGTTTATATATGGTTTGTGTTTAGGCCCGCAATTTATATTAGAGTTTTAAATGATGATAAAGTGTTGCCTTTCCTTGTTTCTTCAGGCAACACAATGCACGCCCTAATTCCGGACGTGAAGAAAAAAACGTGTATGTGTTTGTTCTTGCATACGGATCACGAAAGGTGTCTTTATCCGTAGGTCTACTTGAGGCTTATATTAAGTTATCTCTGTGTTGTATTTGTAAATTAGAATTAGTTGCTTTATATATAATTACTCATTTACTCTTGGTTCTTATATCCTCTAGTTTTTCAAGGTTTAATGATTTAACAAATGGTGTTACTCTTGTGAGTTTTGAATATTCTCCAGTAATAAATCTTGCAATATTTTTCTTTTTTGTTTTTTGAATTTGTTCTAGTTTATCAATGTGGATGGGTCCCATAAAAAAGATGCATACTCTAGTATAGGTCTCACCAGGGTGAGGTAGCATTTTAGTTTTATATCTTAATTACATTTGTAAAATTTTCTCTTTATAAAACGTAAGGTTTTGCTTGATGTTTAAAAAAACTTTATTGACATGGGTATTCATTGATAGTTTCTCATTTATTATTTTTCCTAGTCATGTTGCATCATTAGTTTGGGTTAGTTCTTTTCCATTAATACAATATTTTGAATTTAATTGTTTCTTGTTCTTTTGTGCTCTAAAGCAGTGACACTTTTCTAGGTGGAAAGACATACACCAGTTAGTTTCTTATTTTATTAATTCATCCAAGTTTTTTTTTTTAAATTGAGCTATCTTGTTTGACATTATTTTTCTACAGATTATACAGTTCTCCGTGATTAATTTTCTTTCCAAGAATTTGAATTTTTAATGTCTCTTTTAAACCTTTAAATTGTTGCAACTTTCACTTTAATATTTGTTTTATATTTCTCAGCGATATGTAAATAATTGCACGCATTATGTTAGTGGTAAATTTATTACCATGTTTCTGATCAATACAACACGCCAACTTTACCATTGGAAGATTGTATTTCCTTTCTTTTTACTGGAGAAGAAGGTTGATGATATAGAAAACATTATAATTTCATGAGCATTAAAAAAAAACTTCACTTACAATATCCCGAAACATTTGTTCATTCATCAGTATCACAAACACGTGATCTGAAATATATACAAAGTTGACGACCTGATCGTCTGAGAGATCATTCGATGGATGCAGAGCTCTTAAAGATGTTCTTGAAAGAGTTTCATTTATAAAAAACCCACTTTCCTGCATGATTTGTATTTAGGAATAAAATCGTAGTATTTTTCTCTCAGAAGCTTTTTATAAATATTTTCGGTGCTATTAAAAAAAGGTATTTTGATGGTCGATTACGAAGTTTTTTAAAATTCGTTCCTACTTTGACTTTGCAAAAATGATTTATATTTTTAAAAATTCAAATACTTCTACCAGTTAATCTTTGTTCCCCTATAGTAGCATTTGTTCACGCTCTTTAAAATACTTACATTCACAAGCCATCAATCGTTTACCATGAACTAATACACCCAGTGAAGAAGTTCAGGTCTCAGTTCTGACACAAGGTAATAATAGATCTGAAAAGACCTGTCATTTGTGTTTTTTATATACTGACTTTATAACAATAAAAATGACCATTAATTATAATTAATATAGCACTATATCACAGCCATTTTTATATGTCTTTCTCTTTACGTTAATATCATATTCGATTTCTGGAAGAGCTCGTGCACGACGTTACTTTATGCAATGTTTGACCTGGTCACATGGTCGATAAAGTGTGGTAAAAAAAATATCGTTACCTTAAAAAAATAAAATAAACTGAACCCACACTAGGTAACACAAATTTTAAATGTTCGAGTTCTTGATCTTTTCAATTATGCTTTGTCTTCATTTGGATGATATATATATTCCTCTAAACCGTGTAGTCTATGAATTAAATCATGATTATATACAAGTTTATTTGTACTTTTTATCTTTAAAATAATTAAAACACACTTATTGTGTTTAGTTTTAGATATATTTAGTACAAAATAATATGTCATTGTAATAAATATATATATTTATTCCGTGAATTAAAAAAAAAAAATTATTTACATAGTTTGTTTTTTTAATAAATTTTTATTTATTTTTTTTAAAATCGACATTGGTAATTAAAATCAATTTCTTCTATGTATGTTTGTATTTTTACATCTCTAAATGGAATTCTCCAAAACTTTCCATTATTTAATTTTTTTAAAATTAATAAATAACAATGGCAATGTCTTATGTAATGGTAATGAACCACCGAGTAGATAGAAACTGTTTGACCAGATATTTGAACTGGAAGAAAATCCTTCACCAGGAGTGCATATACTCAAAAACTGATCACAAATAGCAGTACGACTTGACAAAGGTGAAAAAGCTAACCCAAAAAGTTTTACAGAGTTATGACATCA
Organism: Radix auricularia; assembly: GCA_002072015.1. Taxonomy (NCBI): domain Eukaryota; kingdom Metazoa; phylum Mollusca; class Gastropoda; family Lymnaeidae; genus Radix; species Radix auricularia. The sequence continues at coordinate 474,867 of MUZC01000645.1, read as the reverse complement.
TATACTTCAATGATGTGTAAAATATACAGTTTATTGCATAGGATAAGACATTATAAGTGCACCAATGTTATATATATATATATTATTCATTCATATATATTCATTATAATTTAAAGTTTAATTTTGATACTATAT
>MUZC01000645.1:432365-472418 GCA_002072015.1 Radix auricularia | reverse complement strand
TATATATATTCAAGTGTCTACATAAATAGCATTTTATTTTGCCCTCTTTCTTCCCACTCTCTGAATTTAGTGACTAAATAAAGTTATAATATAACAAAATTCATTCAAATGTTTAAAACAAAAAAAATTAATTATTTAATACTCTTTCCTTGTCATACTACGCATGTATTTCAATGATGTAGAATTAAATAATACTGGCTCACTTATATGGTTGCAGATGATGCAACTAATTATTTTGTGCGTCTTACGTTTCTTAAGTTTATTTCATATCAATAAAAGGATGAAGAAAAGAACCGAACACGCTCCAGCACATATCCCAAGTATCATCCCTAGGCTGTTATCGGTACCGTCTAAGTCAAGATCGAAACGCTTGTAATGGGCTGGTTAACAAAACAAAAGAAGAAATTTTTTACATGGATCTAGACGTGGAAGAAAACCAAACAAAATCGAGCATAAAATGTTAATTTGATATCAGTTCATTTGACTTCTCATACTATTTAAGGAACCAACAGGTTCTATTAAAGACTTCGAACTAAAAAGCGTTATTTGTCTTCAATATTCCTTCTTACATAATAAAAAATACGTAGAGATTAACATCTAAAATGATATCATCTAATGACATATTTTTTTATACATTCCTAGTCTTCAAGCCAAATTTAGAAGGTTTACATCGATTCGCCAAAACTAATGTAACCAAATCTAGATCGATCAATAGATCGATAGATCGATAGATATATATAGATAGATAGATAGATAGATAGATAGATAGATAGATAGATAGATAGATAGATAGATAGATAGATAGATAGATAGATAGATAGATGGATGGATGGATGGATGGATGGATGGATGGATGGATGGGTGGNAAACACGGACTGGTTTGATGAACATTGGGACGAGATGAAACCCGTCACTGAAGCAAAAAGGAAAGCTCTTATGGCTTACAAGGAAAAGCCTACACCTGACAATTTGCATGCTTTAAAAACAGCTAAGTCACTTGCCCAAAAGGTTGCACGTAAATGTGTCAATACCTACTGGCTTAAGCTCTGTTCCAGTATACAATCAGCTGCAGACATGGGCAATGCAAAAGTCATGTACGAAAACATCAAAAAGGCAACGGGCCCCTTGACGTCAAAAGCTGCTCCCCTAAAGTCCAAAAATGGAGAAATTATTCAAGACCAGGCAGCACAGCTAAAACGGTGGGTTGAGCATTATCTGGAATTGTATTCAACAGTTACCACAGTCTCCAGCACCGCTCTAGATGACATCCCAGATATGCCACTCATGGAAGAACTTGATGTCGTGCCCACACAGGAAGAGCTGAGCAAAGCAATTGACAGTCTAGCTTGTGGAAAAGCGCCTGGGAATGATGGAATACCACCAGAGGTTCTAAAGAGTGGCAAGACAGCTTTACTCCAACCATTGCACGAGATTCTGTCCCTCTGCTGGGAACAGGGCTACATCCCCCAAGACCTAAAGGATGCAAATATAGTGACACTATATAAAAACAAAGGTGATAGGAGTGATTGCAATAATTATCGCGGCATTTCACTCCTTAGTATTGTAGGAAAGACCTTTGCCCGCGTTATACTAAAACGTTTACAAAGCCTAGCATCCCGCGTCTATCCAGAATCTCAGTGTGGTTTCCGGTCCGGTCGGTCTACCATAGACATGGTGTTCTCCATACGACAGCTCCAGGAAAAATGCAGAGAGCAGCAGATGCCACTATACATTGCATTTGTGGACCTTACAAAAGCCTTCGACTTAGTCAGTCGCAACGGGCTATTCCAAATACTGGCAAAAATTGGATGTCCCCCTCACCTACTTGCCATCATCAGACAGTTCCATGAAAATATGCTTGGCACAGTACAGTTCGATGGAGCTAAGTCAGAGGCCTTCCCTGTCAGCAGCGGAGTTAAACAAGGTTGTGTACTCGCACCAACACTCTTCGCAATATTCTTCTCTGTACTTCTTCGATACGCATTCAAGGATAGCAGTGAGGGAATCTGGTTACATACCAGAGCTGATGGAGGACTTTTCAACACTGCCCGCCTCCGAGCCAAGACCAAAACGACGGATGTCCTAATTCGAGAGCTACTATTTGCGGATGATGCGGCACTAACAGCACATACAGAATCTGGTTTGCAACAACTCGTGTCAAGCTTCTCCAATGCCTGCAAAGAATTTGGTCTGCAAATCAGCTTGAAAAAGACAAACATCATGGCCCAAGACACTCGACCTCCTCCTACCATAAATATCGATAATGAAAACTTGGAGGTTGTGGACAGCTTCACCTACTTGGGATCCAAGGTCTCCAATACACTGTCCATTGAAGAAGAAATAAACAGCAGAATTGGCAAGGCAGCCGCAACAATGGCTAAACTAAATAAGCGGGTCTGGCAAAACACCAAGCTAACGGAGAAAACCAAACTGTGCGTCTATCGAGCCTGTGTCATCAGTACACTACTATATGGGAGCGAGACATGGACCACTTATACATCACAAGAGCGTAAGCTTAACAGCTTCCATTTGAGATGCTTGCGCCGCATCCTTGGTATTAAATGGCAAGAAAAAGTGCCTAATAGTGAGGTACTAACGCGTGCCAATACCCAAAGCATGTTCTCAATTCTTAGTGAAAGACGCCTGAGGTGGCTAGGACATGTCAAAAGAATGAGCCCCGGCCGCATCCCGAAGGACCTCCTATATGGTGAACTTGCTTCAGGAAAGAGGAAAACAGGTCGCCCACGCTTGCGATTTAAAGATGTCTGTCAAAGGGACATGAAAGCAGCCAAAATACATACAAGTGACTGGGAGTGTAAGGCAGAAGACCGATCTACGTGGCGCACAGTTGTCAAAGAGGGCGTCATAGTAGCCGAGGAGCGAAGAATGGAGGAGGCTGCAGACAGAAGAGCTAGGAGAAAGGCCAAAACATTTGGAAGCACAGAACTCGTGTGTAAAAACTGTGGCAAAGACTGTCACTCAATGATAGGACTGCACAGTCACGCGAGGAAATGCAACCCAACCCAACGGTGATGCACCATCGTCTCGCGAGACGGAAGGATGCCGGATATAAGATAGATAGATAGATAGATAGATAGATAGATAGATAGATAGATAGATAGATAGATAGATAGATAGATAGATAGATAGATAGATAAAACTATCAAATGGCCGACTTTTGTAATGCAAGAATGTAATTTAAATTATGTATTTTAAATTAATAACCAATGAGACCTTGTAAGGCTAACAGCTCTACTCTACCTGGTCTATATTGGGGTTAAAAATAAAAACGTATCCGGTTTAACAGTAAAGATAAAAGAAAAAGATAACATTTTTAATCACTTTGGCTTGTGGATATGATATTTAAATCTAAAAAAATATGGCATTGTTTTGATGCATAGTAAATGTAAAGGAAAACTAAATTTGTATTTGGTTTAAAGTGCAAACAACTTTCTAATTAGTGATGATAATAAATAATCACCATGTTGGAAGACTTCAAACGAATAACTCAGCGTTCCGTACTTGTTGGTCATGACGAGTGTGTAGTTGAAGAATTTTCTATTTATTCCTTTAATCCTAATTGATACTAGTCATTTGAGACGGCATCGAAGGCCCTGAGTTACTAAAACTCTTATAGGTCCCGTTGGGGAATCTCTTGGCAAACTCCCGCATCTCCACAAAGAAGCGTAGTTGACAAGGGCACCCCCAACACGTTCCCCTCTAGGAGGGGGCCGTCTGGGCAGGGTTAAGTTTGCTCGATTATCACTGTCCTGCCTCTCAAGGTGGCTTCCTCCCGAAGGAGGATGTGGTTTTCCTACTTTGACCCGCCATTGCTGCGGCGCCACCACGGTACAGAGAAACGGGTCTAATTTGCTAAGGACTGTCGCAAGATTGGGGGAATCGTAATTGTAACCCTCCCGGGGGGTGCGGGCAACCGCAGAACCAACCACGTAGTGTTGGGTAAGGGCAACCCTTGTCGGGAAGGTTTCCTCAAAGCTGACGTCCGACCAAAGTTCTTCACGGCACTTTGTCTAGTATTTTACTGGCCCTCCTGGCCCTAAACAGTGCCGTTCACTGACTCTACCTAGAAAGGGGGACGAAACGGCCGCCTCGGATGACCCGACCCTCAACGGGCACAATGGTTTTCATCATCGACACAGGCGATCTCCACCATGGTCGCCTCTGTCTTAGTTCCGTACGGCGGCTGTAATCATCTGTCTAACTTCCTAGCTAGCCCTAACCGAACTTCGATCCTGGTCGGGACGTTTAGTTTAGGGTTTTGCGTACCCTACTCATCCCGGGGACCACGTAGAGGTAAGCCCCTTCCCGGGGTGAAACTATTCCAATCGTTCTCCTCTGGTATAGTAACCAAGACGATATGCCTCATATGACAAGAGGGTGGAATCAATTGTCAACTCATTTTTCAGTGAGGTGTTTTGTGGTGGAAAACACATTATATGTTCATCCAAAAACAGTGTACTGTTCTCAACAAGAGTTATGCTTTCGTGGTACAGTTTTGTTTGACCTGAGAGAACAATGGTGAATCATTTACTGGAGCTGATAATACTTGAAATATAAAAAAAGGATAAATAAAGAGATATTTTATTTTAAAAAATTAGACATTTTTTAAAAAGAAAGACTGAAGCAGATATGTTTAATATTTAGCTCTCCATATCTAGGTGTACTTTCTTGAAAACTGAGTCGTGCAAATTACTGTTGCGTAGCTAGGGAGGGTGGCTAAATGAGAAAGTCCCCCGTGCCCCAAATTCAGGAAGACTACAAAAGGAGTGTCTGACATTTCTTACTTTAATACTTACGCAAACGCCATTTAAGAAGGACCCCCAAAAGATGTCAAGCCTAAGGGCCATCAAATCCCTATCTACGCCACTGGCAATTTTTTTTTGCAACAGGTTTCCTTGCATATCTAATTATTAAATTAATTTCTTTTTTATAAAGAATTTTTTTTTTTACTAATTAGTAACATTTTGTTGTTCTAATTGGCAGTAATGTTTTATTTCACTAGCTTTGTTCAAGCTTTCGATTTTTATTGAGTCTCATTAATAATTGTTTCTTTAAATAGTTACCTTAATTTAAAATATATGTAATTGAAAGAACCTTAATGAATGCAATTAATTGACGTTACGTTTCAACATGGTGACAATAGCACATAATGTATTTTTTAAAGAAAGATGTAATAATATTAGGTTTCAAATGACAAATGACATGTTTGCAATTGTAAGGATAACTAGGTGATATATCGGGCGTCGTCCTGCCTACATTAAATTTTCCAATGCAATCCTGACGCTTATTGGCTAATCGTGGTTTTTTTTAATTTTTTTTTTTTTAAAAATAAAACTAAACTGTGGTGGAATCGCGTATCTCAGTATTGTCATTTTAGATAAGGGAGTCTCGCTCTGATTTAAGTCTTTTCCCCCGCATGATCCTCTTCTATAACGAATGATCATGTTGTATAACATACGAACTTGTCGCATAATATATATTCTAGTTGTATAATTTATGACTATGCTACATAATGTATTATCTAGTTGTCTACAGTATACTCCAACAGAAGTATCTATATACATAACTCTCTACATTTTGAGAAGTAACAAGAAGTAGCAAGCTGTCTGACCTCTGATCCTAGCGACCAATCAGATTGCGAGAAAAGTTAGCAAACATTCAACATTTCGTTGAATTGAAGTAAATGACTGTGTTCTTTCAGAACAACAAACTAACATGTATTTTTTTTTATTGTAATGGTTATACCATTCGCCTAACACGAGGAGGTCGCAGGTTCAATCCCCAGCTAAGACAATACTTTCTTAATTTTTTTAAAAAAATGTTTGTGTTTGTTTCCGTTCATTTCCCACTTTCTTTTTCTATCATGACTACGCAACAACATTGGCTAACAAGCACAAGACGAGCGGAAATAAGCTAGAGAAAATGCCCTTTGTCAAGTTGATTGGCAAACTAGGAGTGTGCGGGGTAGAATATGGCTAGCCACAGTGCACATGTTTCCAAATCAACAATGCGTCGCAGTTATCCCCTCGTCGGAGATTCATTCGCGTTGTTCCGATTTCATCGCGATGTACTTTGTGTCTGTTCAACCCCCTCCCCCACTTTCTTTGCATTATCTATGAGCAAATCTGCGGCGTATGCTATACTCTTGTTGCATAATTGATGATCATTTTGTATAATGCACGCTCATATTGTATAATGTATGATCATTTTGTAAAATGTATGATAATATTGTATAATGTATGATACTTTTATATGATGTATGATCATATTGTATAATGTATGATCATATTGTATAATGTATGATCCTTTTGTATAATGTATGATCATATTGTATAATGTATGATCATATTGTATAATGTATGATCCAGTTATATAATGTATGATCATATTGTATAATGCATGATCATTTTGTATAATATATGATCATGTTGTATAATGTATGATCATATTGTATAATGTATAAGCATATTGTATAATGTATGATCATATTAAATAATGTATATACATTTTTATAGCGTATGATCATTTTGTATAATGTATGATCTTGTTGAATAATGTTTGATCATGTTGTTTTCGGTTGGAACCTGTTGAATAATTTATGATCATGTTGTATTATATATGATCCTTTTAGATAGGTTATGATCATGTTGTATTATATATGATCCTGTTAGATAGGTTAAGGTTATGATCATGTTGTATACAGTTTGGTCCTGTTGAATAATGTATGATCATGATGTATAAGGTAAGATCATGTTGTTTAGTGTATAATCCGGTTGTAAAATACATTATATTTTTGCCTGAAACATTTTACCCAACTATTTGGGATCACAAAATACACTTTATCTCTTTGCGTTAAGTGAAATCCATAAAAAATATGATTCCATAATTCGATAAGATCAAATATTCCATACTTCTGCCCTAGAATTTTGTGAATGGTAATCCCGTTCTGGTTTGAATTAGTTTTCTTTTTATCCATTTTGGGAAGAGATTCTAATTTGAATTACAATCTCTGATACGTTTCTATTTTTCTATTTGATTACACTCAAAATTTGATCTTGGTTAATCATGATCAAAATCTGTATTCAATCAAATATTCTCTTAATATCCCATGGTACATTTTGAACCCATTGTCTGTTAAATTTACCCCGATTCAAATCAATTTTTTTAAAGATCATTAAACAAACATTATTTCAATTGATAATAATATGTGGTTCATAGTTTAATCTTTTACACTATAAAATCCAATACATCGACTAGAAAAATAATCCAAGTAAAATCAGAGCTGATATGACGCTCTAATTTAAATCATTTTCCCCCGATTGGATAAAAGATGGAGTAGCAGTCTTCTAACATTTAAATACAGAGTATCATATTTTGGATGTAATTTATTTACTTTTTACAAAATATGTATGCTTTATGTTTTATTCCATCGCAATGAAATCTATTTTAGTCTAGAAATACACTACCAAGATTTTTTTATTGATTTTTAAAAATCATTACTACACATTGATTTCTTGGTATTTTGTTATTCTTATATGATTATAATTCGTGATGGGTCAGCTATTCACTACATAAAATGCTGCAACTACTTGATGAAAGTAATTACAAAATAAAGTAATGTGTTTGTGTTAAAAATATTTTGTATAGAGATTTAATTACCTATATATAAAGATGTTGACGAATCGAAGGGCGCCTTTTCTTGTAAATTCATTATACAAGCCTCAAGGTGATATTTGTAATTACCATCACTTTATTCATTTAATGGTAGATTAAACGTGCATAATAAAATAACAATCCGGAAAGTAAAGACCGCTAATTTCGTTAGAGTAGTTTGCCTTGATGCGGCTGGGTAGCGAAGTCAATAGCGCGCTGGCCTCACAAGCTGAGGGGCGTGGGATCAAGCCCACGTAAAAGCCACCATACAAATTTTGAGAAAAGAACAAAACCAATAAAGTCCTCCTCTGACCTGAAGAAGGATGGGCGCCGCCAGTGTCTACAAAGTCCGAGAATGTCCAAATGGAAACATTAGAACCACCCCCCCCCCTTTACGACAAAAAAAAGAGGTTATGGTAAAAGACTTTTAAAATAATAATATAAAAAAAAATGTAAAAAGAAAAAAAAGAAAGCTTGCCTTAAACAACTCTGATGGTTTGTGAATTTCCCGGTCCTAAAAAAGAATTTTGTTTTATACATACATAAAGCTCAGACTGGAAATAACACTTTACCTACAGACACATATTAATTCAATCGTACAAAATAGTTGTTTTTTTACAAGATTTTTTTCCTCATCTTTTTCTTTTCCTCTTTTTAAACTTGCGTACATTTTTTTTTAAATGGGGAAAGGAAAGCTGGCGTATTAAAAATTACTTAAATTATAGGTTAATATAGCTCAATTCAATTGAATTAATTTGAATGACTTTTTAAAAAAAATGTATGTTAACAAATGCTTTTTTATCAATTAAAATTTAAAGTAACAAAACAAATACTTTTTTCTAAATATAAAATATAACAAATAAAAAATATTTTAAAGGTTTTTTTTTTTATAACCCTAAATTTTGTATCCCACATACAATGAACGTGATAATTACTTACTTCGTTGGAAAGTCATAAGCTACAAAAGGGCTGGGGATATGTACAATCAGTTTCACACTCTAGATCTAAATTCTCATCGCCATCCAAATTTCTCCCGTTACATACAGTTGATTCCACAGTAACTTAAAACACCCTTCAATCAACAACACTTCTGCTACAGGTTAATATTTAAAATATTTAGAAGTATCAATTAATAATAAGAATAAACGTTTAAGTGCCCAAGTAATCTTTACAGCTGCAGTTGCATCTAATTTAATAAAATGTATAATGAGGACATTAGTTTAATTTTGAGTTTAATAAATCTACAAAATAAGTTATTCTTGTATGTAGAAGAGATCTAGAAAAAAAATTAAATGTCAGTTTCTTTGAAATACTAACACAGTTTAATACTAACTATGTATAACTGTATTTAGTTTATAACAAATTGTTAATAAAAATTTTGAACATTTAATATTTTGATTTGGAGTTTAATGATTGTTATGTCTTTATAGAGTTTGTAATATTAGAGATTTGAAGATATACCAAAAAAAAAACATTTTAGGAAGAAAATTTTTTGTCTTTCAAAAAAGTTCTTTTGAACTTAAGTTATTATAACTTTGTATTAAAATATCTAGTTACATAGAAAGCCGAAGGAAATATAAAATAACACCAAATACAATACTAAAAATGATCTAGATCAGTGGTTCCCAAAGTGGTCCCTACGGACCCCCAGGGGTCCGCGGAACCGTTCAGGGGGTCCGTGGACAATTACAATTGATTTGGGGGACCCTGAACAACGTCAGGGGGTCCGCGGAAGGTTTTAAATTAGTATAAAATAAGAAAATTGTGTTTTGTTATTTTTACGGAAATAAAAATAAACAATATATAGCCTACTGTTGTCGAAATTTTTAGGTCTAAAGTAAAATAAAGTTGTTTGACTACGATAATCCAACAGCTGTAACCAATCAAAATGCTTGGTTAATTGAAAGGTTTGTCAAGTTTAGTGCGTGAGAAAGGCGGAGACCCTATATGTAGGTCATAAAAATACAATCTTTAAACGGAAATGATTGGAGGGTTTGGTAAATTGTGACGTATCGGTAAGTTATATTTATCCGAGCAGGAAGAATCCAGCTTTACATTGAAACAACATTTGATATGATTTGAAGATTCTAAATACATGAATCAGGGCAGCAAACCATAGATATAGGTAGGACACAATAATCTTCTGTACAGAAGGAGCGTCTGTAATAGATCAGATAAGATAAGATAAGATAAAATAAGATAAGATAAAATATTTTTTAAAATTCAAAATTCGACCAAACACCTTTTAGAGAGTTAGCAAAATAACATTTAAAAATATTTTCTAATTTATATTTTGATTAAAAAATTTAAAATGTATTTAACATAAAAAAATTGCTTTAAAAACCTTATAAAAATGTATATTGAAACATAGAAATCTCACCTGCATCCCCCTTTTTTTATTTTTAAAGTTTTTGATTGCGCAGTGTGAGACAGCATAGCAAAAATAGTTTTATACAGCATTGCAATTATGCTGCTACATGCATAAATTGCCTACATTGTTACCAATGGGTCTTCTGTGTAATCAAACTTTGTCGAATGATTCTATGAAACCTTACAAGCTTGAGGAACTTTAAATTAAAATACATAGTGATAAATAAGATAAAGATTTAACGTTTTTGGAAGCAGTCCAAGACACATATTTGAAAACACCCTCACTTCAACAACTCATGAGGACAACATCAAAGTGAGATGAATAGATGAGATATACTGCGTGCGTCTTATAATTTGTATATATTGATTGCAAAGTCTGGAAAGCCCCACACGATTAGTGAAGAAGTTTTTTTACCAGCTGGAAATGAGGTGATAAGCACTGTGTTGCACAAACCAGCTTTCGAAATCACAAAAGAATTCCACTGAGCAATAATTCAGTCCAAAGAAGGATTAGCGAAATGACTCAGTGTGTTGAAAATTCTTTATTTGAGTACTAAAAAGACATCTGAATATTATCTACAACTTGCCGAGTCCACTTTACCAGGAAGTGAGGCTTTACTTTTAGCTAATGTAAAACTTTGTAAAACAAGAACAATTTCGATAAGTTTGCTAAATGTTTGGAAACTGATACGAAAGGTGAGGCGTTCTTTACTGAATTAAAAAAGATTTTTCAATGAAAATGTTATACCTTGACTAGTATCATTTATGTTGCTACTGACGGTGCTCCGGCAATGGTAGGAAGATACCGAGGCTTTCCGACATATTTAAAACAAGCTGTAACAAATGTATGTTCAGTGCATTGTGTCATTCATTGACATACTTTAGTTAAAAAATCTTAGTGAAGTTTTGCATGGATCAATAGATTATGTTATTGGAGCAGTTAGTAAAATCAAAAGGAATGCTTTCAATGAGATATTATTTGCTAAACTTTGTTTGGAAAATGATGAAGACTATAATCGTTTACTACTTCACACAGAAGAACATTTGTTAGATAAAAGTGTATGTTTAAATTGATTTTATGCTCTATTATTAAGTGCTGGAATTCCTGGAAGGCAAAGACAATGATTTGAGACAAAATTTAATTATATCAAAAAATGACATAGCCCGTATGACATATTTGTTTGCCAAATTTAAAGAAACTAATTGGAAACTTCAACGTGACCAATTAAATTTAATCAAAACTAAAAGCGTAATATCTGCGTTTTGTTGCAAAACTTTTTTTTAGTATAACCAAAACTTGTGGTGAGGAGAATGTTCTCAGGTTCAAAATGTCTCGAAGCTGCAAAGAGAAATGAAGACTTGTTTGCCGACTGTCAACACATATAGCGGCTCTGCATGCAGACCTGAACCAAAGATTTGAGGACGTTCTTCATTAGGATATTCCCGACTGGGCGTTGAACCCTTTTGCGCAGGGACAAACTAAGATCCAAGACATAGATGAGTGAATATTAGTACATGAGCAAATTATTGAATTATTACCAATTGAGGAACTTAAACCAATGTTTGTACAAGGATACCACAAATTCTGATTACAAAAAAAGATCCACATTGTAAATACTGCATTATGGGTTATTGTTCCAAAGTTGTTGACTACTTTCCCGTCTTCGTATTTGGTAGATTGTTGATTCAGTCGTGTTATGAACCTCGTCACAGAGAAAAGAAACCTGCAAGATATTAGTGCTCATGAGGATTGGCGTTTGCTACGCATAAAAATTGAGCCGGATATAAATCTCACCAAGTTCATCCCAGTCATTTAAAAACAAATTAAACAAAAATTAAATTTAATTAAATAATTCTTCACCAAAATGTTTTTTTTTTTATTAGTGAATTTGTATGCTATACATTTATATAGCGTTTTGTCACTTGGGGTTCCGTGGGCAAGTTTTGACTATAAAAGGGGTCCACGGGCAAAATAAGTTTGGGAACCACTGATCTAGATGATAAGTCAACATTTTAGTGAAGGTCATTGTAATTAAGTTTAATTACAATAAGGATTTGTATGATTCAATATCATTGTATTGTCAGACATAGATAACTGACAAGAATTTTAATTTGTTTTACTTAATCATACATTCTGATAAAATTTGTGATTATATTATGGTGATTACCATATTTAAATACATGACTTTACTTTTCAAAGTAGAGAAAAAGATATTTGTTTTAAATTTTCTTTTAAAAAAAATCTAAATTCCATCTAATGGCCGTTTTATTTATATGATTTTAAATTATTTTTAAAAATCTTTAGTTGTTTTTATTTATTAGATTACTAGCAAAACACCCGCAATGGGCAGTTGAAACATAGGATTTCATTTCGTGATGAGAACTCACGTAACAAAAATCATGAAGATGGGACCATAAGTATAAATGCAATTGAAAGGGTATAATATTATGACTCACATTGACATAAAAGAAAAGAAAAAATGTACTTTCATCGGTATCGATTAGAACTGGGAAGCCTACCCCAAAATTGTGTAAAGATCTATCATTAAATAAGCCAGCTTTTCCTTGCAAAACTTGTCGGTCGTTATGTCTTCATGCACAGCATTTTGAAATTAAACCTGTTTAATTTATTTTTGACATCAAACAGCCTATAGAATAGTCTATCAATATTTGTTAAAAATTGTATCGAAAAGGTTTGATCGAGAATCCCACATTGTAGCAAGAACTGGGAGGTATTCAACATAAGTCTAAACTTTTTCAACAATCAATAGCTGAGATATTTTAATAAAATTTATATTTAAAAAAAAAATAATAATAAACGACATAAAGGGCCCCGGGCCAAATGGAATCAACATGTAAAATTTAAAAGACCTGTAAATTTAATTGTGTATCGAGATGGTTATACTTGTTTGTCAATATTCATCATGGTTGAGGCAAATCAAATTTGAAATAAAAAGGGATTTAAGGGCCAGAGGAAAAAACAATGCAAGATGTAAAGTTTATCAGCCTAATATTTCAATCCGGATCGCAAAGAAGAAATGTGTACATTTTTTTCAAGATTTTTCAAAAATGAAACGATGAATACATTTTTTAACCGTTAACAAAAGAAAGAATTAAGGCCACTTTACCAATGTATGGACATTGAAATTGTACTTCCTTATAGAATTTTAAGAAGGGCACCACATTTTTTATGTACGCAGTTTGATCATGATCCATTCATTCATCAAGTAGAAAAACAAATTACACAGACTATTTGTGTAAGGAAACAATAAATTAAAGCTTTATTATCAACTAATACAAATAATGGTAAACGTTTCGGCTCATGCCTTCATCAGTACAAAAACAATTACATGTACTTACATATATATTCAAATTAAAACATATTAAATTCTATGTGATAAAATGAAAAGAAATGAAAGACAAAAATAAACACGGACATAGAATATAAGAAAAAGGAGGAAGTTGAAGTATCTAAAGTAACAGTGAAAACCACAACGGGAAAACGATTTTGCAGTCATGTAAAATTGTGGATTTGGTTAATTCCATATGGAGCCAACGTACCAAACCGTTTTATGAGTCTATTTTCCATGTGGACTATATCATGGGTATTGGTTGCATATAAAATACCAGTAACTACAATATCCAAAATGCCATCGTGGTCAACACTGTTAAAATGTTTAGACACAGGACACTGAGCCTGTTTATTTATATTGTACAGGTGTTCTCTAAACCGATCTCCAAGACGACGACCTGTCTCACCCACATAAATTTTTTTACATCTCTTGCAAATAATTGCATAAATCACGTTGCGACTGGTGCAGTCCTATTCTGTATGATTCATCAAGTAGCGGCAGCTCAAAGGCAACTGGAGTAAAAAAATCGGCATAAAGGAGCTCCGGCGCTTAAATAAGCTATATAATAAAATTTTGTGTCAGAAACTTTTTTGTAATATAGTAAAAAAATGTCTAAAGCCTTAAGTTTACTGGACGAATAAAACAATATTTATAAAGCTCATATAAGTGAACAACAATGAACAATGTAAGGGCTCCCAGGGTTGTGGTTTTGGGGGGAGGAGTAATGGCATAAGATGCATATATTAAAACACTTGTTGATTTAAATCTGGATCATGACGAGAATAAATTTTTATTAAAATGTAGCATTTTTCTTGTGATATATAATTTGTAATGAAATGACAATGAAAGTTAATCGGGCACGATGGGAAGTTCTAATGGCCTGAAAAAATTAAATCTTGATTGTGAAGGAGAAATGTGTTGTGTATTTTAAAATTTTAAAAAAAATGTAAATAAAGACTTAAAACGTTTACAACAATTTAAAACATAAATATTTTGCCCACCCCTCCCCCGGTTCTAAAGATGTTGGCATTAGGAGTTTATTACCCTTTAGAAATTTATTAAGGGCCATGAAATGAATATATACCACGTTTATCCAAGAGCCATCCATTTATCAAGTAACCACAGTTAAAACACAATTCATATAACCTATGTTATGAAGTGAAATCATGTGCCATAGGCCCCTAATAAGTGGTGTATGAAAAAGTGGGTGTAAGGTAGAAAATTGAATAAACCATTTTGATTTTAATCTAGATCAACATGTTGTTATTTTTTTATTATTATTATTATTTTGTCTGTGACTTATATTCGTACAACATTTGACGGGAAATAAAGAATTGAATATTTAAGAAAAGTAAAACTAAACATTTTTGGCCTATATAGTATTTTAATATGATTTAAGAACTTTGTATATAGCTTTCACGTTGGGCCAAGATACGTCCATTTAAACGGTAGCAAAAATGTACGGGGGAAAAAAACACATTTAAAATGTAGATAATATGAGGATAAAAAAAACTACAGTATTTTGCGAGCCTCTTTTGCCCAAACAAAGGTAATTTTAAAATGATTTTTTCAAAAACAAATAAAATAATTATTTATCTACATAGAAAGTTGCAGGAGTTGCAGTCCGTCGAAGCTTCCCTTTTATCTATTGTAATTAAGGCACCCGAAATTAGGGAAAGCTGCGAGCATATAAGCATTAAGAATGACCCTCGGTAGGGTGGTGCTGGGTTGGGGCAGGTAGCAACACCTGAAGTGCGCATGTCTTGAGCATAACAATGCATCGGCGGTATCCCTTACCTCATTTCCTGTGTAATTTAAAGACTCAAGCAAATCATAATTATGCAGCTGTCTTGCAGAAGTATACATCTTTGTATTTATAAATTTATTTTCAATTAGTTCAATAATCAAGTACACACCATGGCTAGAGATGTCCATAATTTTCTATTTGGAATATGGTCTATGCAGCTGGTGTACAGCACACATTAAGATCGTATTAATAATGTTAATGTTTGTTTTAACTATCACCCTGAACTGAGCTCATTCTTTCTTTAGTACTCTTTTATACTTTCGTGCAGCTTAACCCAAGAATTGAACTTACATATCTTGTTGCATCCAATTTACTGTGGACCAAGCTATGACTCATCTTAAAGGCGGAGGCGAAGCTAATTTCTTAACATATCTTATTTTGTTGGGATTTCTATAAGCTGAAGATGATTTTTTTTTAAATTCTTTAAATGTATTCTTCGTCACATCTTTTTCGATAACTGTTTTCATTTTAGATTATTCCATACTCTCAATCTAAATTTTAGCAGTCAGATATCATCCTTTTTATATTAATGTGATCTGATTCTACATGTTTCTCCTGGTAGATTTTTGACACAATCAGATCTCATGTCACAATGTCGTAGTTGAATGATGTTTTATGTCCTATTGTTCCATTTACACGCTGATAAAAAAAAATTAAGAGACATCATATGTCAGTCATATAGAAACACATTAGAAGAAAAACATATTAAAGGAAAAAAAGAAGGATATACTGAACAAACATTTTAGAATATAAGAATATAAGAATTTTAAAAAAAAATTTGCACTATATTAAAATAGATTTCCCATTTGCCCTATAACTAGCAATCTTTTGTGCCTGATCTCACCTAGTTGCAGGCATCAATATCTTACTTTGACCATTTTCATTAAACGTTTAAAAACAAACATTTCTCAACGTATGTCATTTTTATGTATTATATTAATCCGCCCCCCTCCCATACATTTACTTCAAGGAGTATTGCCCATCAGTAAAATTTGTGACGCCACTTTCATTTGTAGAAGTGACATGAAATATACGCCTATGTTGAAGTGAAATGAGATATGCGACTATATTTTAGATTTATTTTTTATTACCTAAAGTTAGATTGAAAATTTTATTCTCGTTTCTGATAAACATAACAGACCAGAAAGGTTATTTGATGACAGCGCCATGTGTTATAAAGTTGAACAGGTGTAGATCTACTACTTTATAATTATATTAACATTTTGAGCTGACTGTCACAGACTGACGACCTGAAGAGTATTGGAACAGTTTAAAGGGTTGCATCAAAAACTTTTATTAAAAAATGACGTTGCTTGTACTTTTGTTATACACACTATTTACACTAACAAGTGCAGGTAAGCATGTATTAATTAGTAGTGTTAACTCGCTACTTCTAAAAAAATATTTATTAAAAATATATATCAAAGTGAAGACTGAAACACAAAACAAAAATCTTTTCATGTCAATACACATGTCAAGATTTAATATTTTAAGTGTTCAAACGTGCTTAAAGATTATAAACTAAAACCATCTTAGATTTTTTTCATCTTTGTTAATTTAGTTTTAAAAAACTTATGTTAAAAAAAAAAAACCCACCAAAAAAAACTACTAACAACTTCCAAAGGATTTTATCAAGTAAAAAACGTTTTAAATTACTTTTTTTAAAATGCGTTATAATTGTTGTGATATTTTAAATACATCAAAAGTGCTAATAGATCTAGTCAATACAATATCTCTTTGTTTTAGAAAGTAAAATAAAAAACTATTCCAAGTATTATTTTATATTAGATTTTTTTTTCTTTTTATCAAGAATAATTGATCGACACCAATAAGACATTTTAGCACTCCGAAATTGTTGTATCTTTTATGGGAATCCATAATTTCTTAGTTTATGTTAGCCATTAAAAACATATTGCAATTTGACCATAAAACTATTTTTATAAGTTAAAATTCCCCTTCATTTAATTAACAATAAATGTGAACAGCATCAAATCATTTTTAAGTAAGTTATTTGGGCAAATAAAAGTGCTATTAGACCATGTACTAAATTACTTTTAGGGCTATTAAATTTAAGTTTTGCTCTCTCGCTTTCTAACTCGTTTTTAAAAACAAAACAAATTATAAGTATATTTTCTAAATAAATTATATCTGTACATCATTTTTGTTCTAGGAGAGTTGCTTGAAGTCAATCCAGCAATTATAGACATTGGTTTGGTAAAAAAGTTACAGATCGAATGCACAGCAACCGCAGACAACACACTAGCGTTGACAACACAAATACGAATCCTCTTCAATACCACAGAACAGTTGGGTGCAATCGATGCTGTCTCCGGACTTCATAACAACTCAGGAGCTGTAGAATGGGGCAAGATCGTTGGTGACGGAACGTCTGTACTGAGACTAACGTGGAACAATCCGAAACTAGAGAGAGCTGGTGTGTACAAATGTGAGGTCAAGAGGATGAGCAAGGACGGCACCCTGATAACTAAGTCCGGTACTGTTGAGGTCACTGCCGCTATACCTGATCAAGTAACTATCTTAAATTATATTCAAAAAACTACTAGTGATTTAGAGGATATGAAGGCAGCTTATGAAAAGAAAGAACTGCTACAGTCTACACTGATCGATCGATTTCAAAGATGGAAATTAAAGTTCTTCCATGTTTCCAATGTCTTTCAAGGGCGGCGCTACTACCTACCGGTACATTCTAACATTCTAGTTGTGGGAGACGCAGAGGTCATGTGTGAAATATTCGGAGGTTATCTTGTAGAGTTGGACACAGAGGAGGAATATATGTTCATTGTAAGCTTCTTGGGTAACTTTACAAAATATGATGTGATACTTACTGGGGCAAATGATGAGGCGATGGAGGGCAACTGGGTCAATACCTACAGCAAGACACCAGTGAAATATGTGAATTGGGCACCGGGCGAGCCAAATAATGGCCGTGGTGGGAACTGTCTCTATATTTGGAGGGGCGGGGGATTTAAACTTGCTGATGATGATTGTGACAGAAGTATATTTGATAAAGTGGGGGCTTATATTTGTGAAATTGAAGAATAGACACTAATAACTGGCAATAACCAGATTATATGAAAATCTTAAACATACTTTCAATTTCCTCTTGGACATTTAAATTATTTAATTTTAATTGCACTAATATACATTTGCTACGTCAAGTTTAAAATGTAAAATTTTCACGTTATCTTAATTCAATTTAATGTTATTCTTTATTTTATATCCAATTTAAAAATTTAATGGGTTTGGTACTGCTTCTTAGGATAAAGATTGACTTTCAAATAAGCTTTATATGTGTATTTATTTAGACGCTTCATGGTCAAACAGTCACAAGCCGATGAAATACTTCAGGTGGTTGCTATGTAGGCCCGATAAAGGTCTTTGAGCAAATTATCTCTACATATTTTCTTACTCTGGTTTTAAAATAAGTTTACCTAAATAATATAATTGGATGACAATATAGCTTGTTATTTCTGTGAAAATTATGAAAAACTAGCACTTTAATTTACTTGTAAATTAACTGCATTTTGAAACACTAACAAAGACGAATCTTTTACTTACAATTACCAAATTTAAATATATTTGCTTTACATCTTTTGTCATGGTATGTGAATTTTATTTCTAAATATCAAGCTTAAAAAGTTTAGCTATATTAAATATTATATATCTTCTTTCTAAAACTATATTAATTTCATTGTTTAAAAAATAAAACTTTTATGCAAAAACTATATTTTTTAAACACATTATTATTTTTATTATATAGTGCATAGTAAAATTGTTTCACGGTACCTATTAGAATGAACATTATCATAATGTCTAGATACAGCTGTAAAATTAGTCATTACATATTGGACAGATTAGTAAATTTAATACATCTTTACATTTTGACCAATGTATTGTTAAATGAACAAAAACCTTTTAAGGTAAATATTTAAAATAGGTACGAACCGTTGCATACAATTCTCAGAGTACTGGCTCAAAGATATTACGAAGAAAGGACACGCAGCACAGCATGACGAAACAAAAACAGCGTCAGGGGGGAGGCAAGGAAATAATCGATGCTTTGTTGGTCTCGAGATATGCGCTTAGTGGTTGTTGCTACCAGCCTCCCCGCTTCCACCCTTTACTAATATCACGTGCAAACGATAAACTGTGATTGGTCGTCCAAGTGAGTTATTTCACCGTGTTTATTTGGACCAGACTTGCTCTATTTTTGGTAAATTATAAAAATACAAGATGTCTCGCTGCGTAACATACGCGGCAGACTTGCTCATCAAATTTAGCGTAAAGAACGGGAGAGGTCGGGAGAACGGACACAAACATCAGCATGGATTGATGAAAACTGAGCGAGTGAACGTGGAGACATGTGCACAGCGGTTTTTGTTACCTGCCCCACCCCTTTCACACCATCTCTTGCCAATAATAAACTGTATTTTTTTTTACTCTAGGGTTTGTCATGTCCGAAAAAAATGAAGGAAAGAATAGGCAGAAAAAAACACATTTATTTTTGTTTTAATATATTTTTTTCCACTGGCCTTTCCGCGTGCA
This sequence comes from Radix auricularia, assembly GCA_002072015.1. Taxonomy (NCBI): domain Eukaryota; kingdom Metazoa; phylum Mollusca; class Gastropoda; family Lymnaeidae; genus Radix; species Radix auricularia. Next base: position 452,648 of record MUZC01000645.1, on the reverse strand, counting down.
AGGGTGACGAGATAACCCTGAAACTACGAATGTTTTTCTGTGAAGGAAAAACACAAATGAATGCAATAGGTTTGTTGCCAACCACTTCACCTTATTTTACCACGTTTATATTAGTTTGCCGTCTTGTCTGGATTTCCGGGGACAAAATTGAATTCCTTATTTGAACCACTTCTGATCATCCAATTTTGATGAAATTTTGCATGCATACTTGATTCACATGACAATTTAATATTTCATTAATTATAGTACTCAATTCTACTTAAATGAAAACTAAAAAGTATAAAATAAAAATATTTAAAAACAAGTTTTAAAGATACCACGTTTTGTGAACTAAAAAGAAGAAAATAAACTAAAAACGTGGGGCGCATTCGGCTGAAATTAAATGAAGTAGCATATATAGACTGTGGAGGAATTTGAAACTGAAAAGTTTAATGTAAAAGCATTAATAGACCAAATTTCAGCCGAATGCGCCCCACGTTTTTAGTTTATTTTCTTCTTTTTAGTTCACAAAACGTGGTATCTTTAAAACTTGTTTTTAAATATTTTTATTTTTTTTCATCCCGACACGCTTGCCAACTATACATTTTCTACCCCAGCCTGTGCAATTTTTCATGCTCATTTGCACATATCCGTTAACGTGAATAGGTGGATTTTAGGTCCACCCTTTTTACCACAGATATAAACATTAGGCGTACAGTGCAGTTGTAGAAGCAGTCACGAGACATAAACTTAGCTGAAAAAATGTTGTTTACTTACATTATATATAGACATATGCTATGGCGGATTAAGGGGGGGGGCTGAGCGAGCTAAAGCCACGGGCCCCCGACGATTTGGGGCCCCCAAACTTTTTATATTTTATAATAAAAGTGTACAAATGTTTGCACGAACCCTTGAAAATATAATAAATTAAATAAATTTATAAACATTATCTATTAAACTGGTTACGATTCAAGAGTTGCGAAGTCTTAAGTGCCAGATTTTCCCAGCCAGGGGTAAAAAAAATCCCAAATTAGGCTAAAAATTCCGAAATGCATTAAAAATTTGGCGAAAAATCTGAAAAGTGGCAACTTCAATTAAATGCTTTCGCATTCATTTTAATAACTTTTGACTTCCAAATTAAAAAATAATAAATATTTTTGCATTTTTAAGGCAGTTTTTAATAGGGTACTTTCAATTTTTATTTGATGCGTACGTTTTTTCTAACAACTTGGCTACAAAGCCAAAATATAGATTATACTTTTAAATTTTAACATCATGAAGTTTTTAAAAGTTATTTTGATACTCTTGTAATTAAAATTGGTCTGTGATTGATAAAAATATATGAATGTTTTGAAATGTATTAATAATGAATCAATCATACATGGTTACATAGATTGTTAATATGTTTACATATTATTAATGATTTTGTCCTTTATATGTAACAAACATTTATGATGATTCGGGCTCAGACTAATTAATTATATTATTAAGTAATACATTTACACAATCTGACTGTAAACTGTCTGCAGTCTACTGTCAGTGACAATGTTGGGAAAAACCTAACAAAAACGTCAGGAAAAAAAAACTAGATCCGAAATAAAAAATCATGTTAAGCCTGGTCCCTTTTGGAACTCAGGACGTGTTAGCGCATTTTCGTATTATGTATCAGTACTTATGTTAGATATCAGCATTATGTAGTTATCAGTAATTGTGTTTAGATTTTAGACATATTTTTATGAATTTTCTTGTGTAATGAATATACCTGACTTTTTTTTTATTTAAAAGTCATTTCTTTACATTTTAAAAAAATTTATTTTCTCTTTAATCTAACTACAAGTCACCACAAATGATGACGTAAAACTCTCTAAACTTTTACACATATTCTAATGACGTCAACAAAAAAAAAAAACAAAAAACAAACTAATTCTTTTGCACGCCTTCGCACCACTCTTGAATGCTTGAAAAATTATGTATTCGACTTCCGGCAATGGCGGCCGTTCCCTGCGCCAGTGTTACCTCTCGATTCGCAAAGTTTTTTGGTAGTTTTAACGGGTTTTTTTTTAACGGATCGAGTAACTGAGTGTTGATGCACAAATGGCAGGTCAGGACATACAAAAAACATATATACATCATGGGTCTAGGACTTATGGATGCTGTGATCAAAGGTGATGACAGACGGACAAAACGGGTGCAATAGCGCATTCGACTTCTCGAAAATGCGCTAAAAACCTAGACACGCTAAAAATAAACAAATATGACGTCAAAGAGCCTCGCACCAACACAAAAAAGTATTTCTTATTTGAAAATGAGCATGTTTCAAATTATTTTATTTTATTTTCATCCAAGAATGTAATTATTTTCTTTTAAATTGTCAATCTNAAAAAGTTATTTGGATACTCTTGTAATTTAAATTTGTCTGTGATTGATAAAAATATATTTTTAAAAATGAATGTTTTGAAATTTATTAATAATGAATCAATCATACATGGTTACATAGATTGTTATATGTTTACATATTATTAATGATTTGGTCCTTTATATGTAACAAACATTTTATGATGATTCGGGCTCAGACTAATTAATTATATTATTTAATAGTAATACATTTACACAATCTGACTGTAAACTGTCTGCAGTCTACTGTCAGTGACAATGTTGGGAAAAACCTAGCAAAAACGTCAGGAAAAAAAACTAGATCCGAAATAAAAAACCTAGACACGCTAAAAATAAACAAATATGACGTCAAAGAGCCTCGCACCAACACAAAAAAGTATTTCTTATTTGAAAATGAGCATGTTTCAAATTATTTTATTTTATTTTCATCCAAGAATTTAATTATTTTCTTTAAAAATGTCAATCTCGAAAATTCCCATGTGTTAGGCAAAATCCTTATAAATTCCTAAGTTCCCATTTTAAAAAGTTCGGCTAAAAAAAAACCATGATTCGGGAAATTTCTTACGACTTCTTAACACTGCACGATTCAGACCTGACAGTCTTAATAATCTATAAAACTTGGCTCACTTAGAGAATATAGTATAAAATATAGTTTAAATTTTTAAAATTTCTCAATTTAGACAAGCTCCGCTGGTCGTGTGGAAAGGGCATAGGCTTGTGATGCAAATGGTGTCGGGTTCGATTTCCAGCTGTGGAATGTAGAAGCTTTTCTTTTCACACTCAATTTTTAACACACCGGCGAACATTTTAAACAGTTATTTCTTCGTGTTCGTTTCTTTTTTTCATTATTAATATTTAGTTACAGTCTTATATTAGCTGTTAGCAATCATATCAGAATTCACTGGCCGGACAAAATCAGCAACCAGGAACTGTGGCAGCGGACTAAACAGAAGCCCATTGAGGAAGAGATTCTTCAAAAGCGGTGGAGGTAAATTGGTCATACACTAAGGAAACCTGCTTCTAATACAACAAAGCAAGCCCTGAAATGGAACCGACAGGGTAAACGGAAAAGAGGCCGCCGAAGAAACACCTGGCGCCGAGAATTGGAGGCAGACATCAAGAGGATTGGCCATGAATGGAAGATACTGGAAAAAATGGCCCAGGATAGAGATGCCTGGAGAGCTCTTGTAGGTGGCCTATGTCCTAGGAGGAAGTGCAGACGCCGGTGATGATCGGTCGATGTCCCTCATGGACGAGAAGGCTCAACAATCATATTTTAAGGGACGCTGGCTGGATAGGGCCCCTGTTTGATTGCAGCCAGGGGTCCCGTGCAGTCTTAATCCGCCCCTGGACATATGTATATCCATGGCAATATTGTTATAGCAGCTATCAAAGAATACTTTCACTGTGTTCGTCTCTCTCTCTCTCTCTCTCTGTATATATATATATATATATATATATATATATATTTATCTATGCACTTGTTCACGGTCAGCCCCTCTCGATCGACAAAACACGACTGTCCTGGTCCACGCTAAAAAAATGTTCTCTCTGTTCAGTGGCTCAAAAATGCTTTCTCCCATCACTCGTCCCTCCACATGCTTATATCACACACTGTCCACTGATCGCGCCTCTCACCTGACATCTCCACACACTCCCATATGAACACCCAGTGAGTAAGTATTCAAGTGAACTAGTGGTGTTCACGCTTTAATTACCATTCACCCTACGTTTTCGTTCAGTCACTCTCACACCATGACATCTGACCGTGACATATATAATATATATATATGTGTGTGTGTGTGTGTGTCTGTGTGTGTGTGTTTGTGTGTGTGTGTGTGTTTGTGTGTGTGTGAAAAATTTATGTACAAGCAGCAAAGTACGGACAGTGATTATGTGGGTAATAGGACTGTAGTCTGAGTAAGCAGGGAAAAAAACGAAGAGCAAAGCCTAATGATCTAAATACAAAATAGAAATACACAACTTGAGTATCATCAAGAGGCAAAACTAAAACAAATAGCCTCAATGTGAAATCCAAAAGCAATGCAGCCGATTAGATTTTACGTAATTTTCAGACAGTTATGCTACTGTTTTCTTTTTACGTTCGTTACCCAATCCTGATATTCTTATCAAACAGTGTATTTAATGCCAGGTATGATGAAACCGAGACCTAATATTTATGGTCCGTTTAATAGTTCAGGTGAGTTATTTTTGTCGCAATTCGTCTACGTCATCAGCCCGTTTGTATTAAATGGGCATCCAAATTATAGCGTAACAAATTCAGACACAAACAATTCTAGTTTCACGATTGTTCATAATTAATGTGTTTATTGTAATAAAAGTACCGTTGGTAAGGTGGTACATGTATATTTAAGAAATGTGTCTTCAATTTTTAAAACAAATGTGCCCTAAAAAATATGTTATTTAATACTTTGAAATTACTCTGAAACAAAAATTTATAACGAACCAATGAATATTTTTTAGCACAATAAACAAATTTTGACATTTAAGACGCCTCACAACACTGTTTTTATCTGTTAAGTAAAGTTGCACCTGTGACAGTTCTCTAGAGACCCTTTTAACATGGAGTTTTGATGACATCGATTTCACTTTGCTTTATTAAAGCATGGCAGTAATGGGACATAATTAATGTGTTCTGAATGTGATTTTCATGAAAATTGTAAAAAAATAAAATGTACCGCATATTAGTAAAACGTATGAAGGAGGTCATCTAGAATTTACAACTGGCAATAGTTACTTTTTACTTAGATCACTCAATCTGGAAATACTGAAAAATAAAATATTAAATGTAAAATTTAAACATAAAAATAGGACGTTAAAATATAACTTGTATATGTCTACAACAATTTTATATAAACTATATGTAAGAAATAGCGATAACAATTGGTTTCAAATTATTGTTCATAAAACAAAGAAAAAAAAAACTATTCCCCCGTCACATTTTAAATTTGGGCTTGAAATGGGTTAACTAAACAAAAAATAAAAATCAACACATATTAAATATTCAAAACTATATTTAAAATTCAAGATTAGACATACCTCAGCAGTGTGGTTATTACGTGATAATCTGCAAGAAAGAGGGTGCGCTATAGTAATGTAAAAAACTAAGGACATAATCCTGTTTAATTTTAAAGATTATAAACAATATAAAACCCCATGTCACATAATCAGCATATTATGTTTAATTGAAAATATAGTCGTATAATCATACTCATTTTGTTTCGAGAATAACAGAGCGTGTGGTATTTCTCCACATAAACGATTATAAGGCGTAGTTAATTGTGCTTATAGTCTAATTTTGGAATACGGAACGAAACATCTTGCAATATTTTCCGAGAGTGTGGGTGTTTTGAAGGAAATGGTGAGGCCGTTGCTACTCTCTGGGGAGGGATGTGTACATTAGAGAGAACGCTTTAAAATAATGTTGACTCGAATCTTGTGTATAGAGAATTTTTTTATAAACAAAAAAAACAAAACTTTCTTAAAAATGAACTACAATTAAATTGTTCATTCTTTTTATTGAACTCCTTCAAATACCAATTGTTGGTTTCCGGACACACTGATTCGAACTCATGCATGCTATAAACTCAGGTAAGTTTCTTTGGCTTTTGAAAAAATTACAGACATAAGCTTTTTAAATGACATTGTCTTTTAACTAGGGCTGGTGTTGAATACCTCCCCGCTATAAATTTAGAACCTTTGCATATTTTAGAACCATTGAGGGTAGGGGTAGGTCCATCAACGCAACAGGGACGCTGTCCTTGAGATGGACAAAGATCCATGATGGACCATGGAATATTCCATAGTATTAGTATAGGTTATGACGTGGAAGTTGGCCGAACGTTCTCAAAGTCATGCATGTCAGCGCGTGATTAACAGTTGGTACACGCCACTGACCAATCAGATGAGAACGGTCCGCTGACCCACGCGAGGCCATGGGTCTTTAAATACGGTAGCCAAACCTTACAGCAGTCTCTCTCTCAGAATATTCGTATACACCAGGTCTGCGTTGTGACGGGCGAATAAGAGTTGAGCCTAGCTGAAAGTTTGTTTCAGCTAGTTAGAAGTTAGTGGAAGTTAGAAGGAGTTAGAAGTTAGTAGTAGTTAGGAGTTAAGTACTAGTCAGTACTTAGTACTAGTATGTTGTGAAGCCAGTGGAGTGGCGAGAGACCATTGGGCTACAATCTCAGACAGGAGATCTGAAGCGAAGAAGGGGACAAGGTGGCCTTGCCTTCACACGTGAGAATCCTTGCAGTCAGTGACCAAGCGGCCGACAGTCAATCATACTGAACACGGGACAGGACTGCACTACGCCTGATTGGCCGTGACCGGAGCATAGCAGTCAACCAGTCCCTTTGGCCACGCCCATTCCATGAGGGAAGTTGGGCATAGTAATGAGCTAGTTGCATCATTGTAACGACGTAGATATCTTAATTTAGTAAATGTTTATTTACTGATGTACCATTTATATATGTATGTATATAATGTATTAAATATTTTTATCTCTATTATTTTATATACACAGAGGCTTCTGTTTATTATTTGTATGGTCCTAATATAGTTATAAAGTAACCAGTGTAAACCCTAGACATAGTATCCAACATTGTGGGCCCGCTCTATATGCAACAGGCGGGTCCCAATACTCAAAATTAGGGGCTCTGCGTTTGTGCGAGCACCTAGAACTCAACAGCTGGTACCGAATAATTTTTTTTCGTGTAATTAATTAATTGCGATTAATTACAAAGCATTTATAATTCCAACAATTTGAATAAGATTTGCAAAAGTCTATTATTTAATCTCAGAGTTGAAACTAATATGTTGTTAGTTCAAACTGTAGCACTGTAGAGTGGTATTTTCTATAACTTAAAAAAATACTTAAATATATATAACTTACTTACTAATATCATTAAAATAAATTATAATAAATTTTTTAAAAAAATCATTTTAGAATTCCCAAATTAACTTAACAACTCAATATCCATATATCCAGCGCTTAAGAACTGAAATAAGAGGGGCGAGGAATAGAAATCAACAACGTTGCAGGTGATTGAATTTATAAAATGTCTCATCGTTAAATAGAAATAAATAATGAATGTGTTACTCAAATGAAAAAGCAACATAATTGATATTTTTATTCCATTTGTACATAGGACATTCATGAAATTTGTAAACTATTTATTAAAACAGTCTAAGTTTAATTTCTATGTAGATTTTAATATATATTTAATTATTTTCTTTCCTTGTCCGTGTTTATGGATCAATGAGTCGTTTATTCTTTAAATATTAAATTCTTTTAGCGAGTGAAACGCCGTATGTGTTTTAATCCAAATACCATTATTTGCTAAACAGGCTATGTAGCTATGAGTTATTTTGCAATGCATGTTTTACAATTACATTAAGATCAATACGTTATTGATTAGTTTGTTTTATCTTCCAGTACTCTTTATTGTACGTACAAATGTCTCACTTTTAAATAATGAATTTGTTATTAAAGTTTAAACATCAACTTGCATTCTCATTCTTTATTTCATGACAAAATTTTATATTTTAAAGCAAAAAAATAATTTTAAAAAAATAATAATAATAATAAAAAACAAACAAACAAAAAAAAAAANTATATATATATATATATATATAGTTAAACTGAAAAAATGGTATTGCCTTAAATGTACCCCTATTTTGATTCTAATGGTACAATTTGGATTTGTACTGATATGATGTGAACAGCTGATCAACACGTTTTTATTGAAGTTACCAATCCAATTACAGGTCAATAAATCCGACATTTCTGTTAAATTATTATGACATGATAGGAAGGCTTTGTGCTATGAGTATATACTGTGTACGTTAACAACACATATGTGTATTATTTTTTAAAAATATATTTATCTAAGATGATGAACTTTAATGTTTATAAAATAAAACGACTGTTTTTAAAACAAATCAAAGTCGACATTAATTGTTTGGAATGAAACATGTGAGCAGTAGAGATCAGATAATTTGGAAGAAAATATTTAGGTAATTGATTGTATTGAAATTCACCAATAGATTCTGGCAATTATTTAAACATTTTCCCATGATTTAATTGCTTTTTGGGATAGAATATCATGTTAATTGAAACTTGTAATAATTGCTTGTTAAAATTGTTTTAACTATGAATGCTTTTTACAAAAAAAATATAATATAAGCAAACTTCAATCAAGTAAAGAAATATTCGATTTTTATTGAATTAAATAAATATAAAAATAATAAATATGTGAACATAATTCACTATACATAAGTTTCAACCTGATTTTTGGTATCAGAAATTGTTCTAAAAATAACTATTCGCAAATATAATTAACATATTCCATTTTCCGAAAAAAAATTGAACATGAAACCTAGCTGGATGAACAAATTTACATTATGACTTTGTAATTAAATGGTACACATGTTTCAGGTAATTTTAAAATGTGTGTTTTACTAAGATAAAGACGTGTCGTTAACGGTCCATGGACTACTTAAACGTTATCTCAGATCAAATAGCAATCGTGTCGTGAGTCTAGATCAGTGTTCCCCCAAAAAAGTTAGCGACTTGAGCCTAATATGTTCTCAAAATCCTCATTTTAAATAACTTACCTCCATCCAATGTTTTGCTTAGTCCGTTAAATTAAGGAAGAAATATTTTGTTCGCGTGCCGGCTGTTGAGGATCTGCGTGCCATCTTTTGCACGTTTACCATTGGTTGATCATCACTGGTTTAGATCTAGTATTAAATATTATACAGAAAGTCTTGTGCCATACATAAACAAGTTTACGATAATGTGATGTGTTTGTAATGAGACATTTTGACTTATTAGTTAGTTTTTTTTTTAATTTGAATAGAATAATTTTACTCTTTAAAAATATTTGTAACTAGTATTATGTTAAAATAAATAACTGCAGACGGGCCACAAAAACCTATGTTTTTACAAATTACTTGTGTTGAGTAATATGAATAAACATCTGCTATATTTAGTATGTGAAACTTCATCCCTTATATCGTTACTTTAATTTATTATGTTGACCTGAAATAGATGTAACCAACTCCTTGTTCAGAGACAGGAAAGGAGAAAGATATTTTCAGCCAAATAGCATTAGTGGAAGGTGGCTTTTTTAAAATTGTGATTTTTCCGCCGGCCCGACGGACCAAGAGAGAGAGAGAGAGGGGGGCAACGGTGAAGTTAATATAAGTGACCTTTTTTTTTAAAACCCGTAAAAAACAAAGTTTTTTGCTATAAATACCATTTTTAGGAAAAAAGAGCTGATAGTATTGATTACATTCAAAATAATATGCACAGCATGACTAACATTTAGAGACTAAACGTAATTTAACTACCCTTGCTGTAAAATGGGGAGGGGGGCGAGGGGCTGTCGTCTGAACTCCAGAACAGGAGGAGGTGAACAATAGCAGACGGCTGACATTGAGTTTTATAGAGACAAACTAAAAAAGCATATTTGAATTCCTAAAACGTGCATATTAAAATGTAAAAATGACCAACTGTTAATAATTGAATATTTCCTTTTAAACTGCGACAAATTTTTACTCCAAATGGTTCATGTTAAATTAATCGTTCTTTGTCATTCATATTTAGAAGATCTCAAGGGTAAGAAACAGGTACGCGACATTTTTTATGTCCTTTTTTAAATCTCCTGTATCTGATAGAGAAGAAAAAATAGAGTTTTCGGAATCAGGACCTATGAAAAATAAATGTATTATACCCAAATAAAAATTCAAATATTTGATGCTAATTTATTAGAAATATGGATAATTTTGAACTTTATAATTTTTAAACTAAGAAATTGTGACAAAGCCGTTTCTTCTCTTGACCGCCATCAATTTTGCAAACGTCGAAGATACATACTCGCTTTGTGTTCATGTTTTTGATAATGTGATTGTAACTAGGAGCGCATAAATTGACAAGTCATAAACAGTTAAAAGCTTAAACGGTTTTAAATCATAGACGCTCTTTATATGGATCACATTACAGTCACTTACTTTATTGTCCACTCTCTGTGTTGTATTATTGGTGCTGTAATAATTGGTGTTCTGTATTCTCTGACACAAGTTAACTCATGAACGCTACCGGTGGTTTCTAAATAATCGGCTGATTCCTAAGCTATATTTTCAATACTTCGAACTACAAACTTCTATGCTGAAGTATCACTTAATGCTTTGTGTAATTCGATGTGCATACTATTATCATGATTTTATCATTATTATTCATTAAAACTTATAATGAGTGCATGTTTTCTTATAATACGCATACTGATGTATATTTAATTAAAATATATTATTTGCGATATCAGTTCGCAACTCTTGATTTTAGAAAGCGCATCACAGAGAAAAAATACAACACCATAAATAACTCTTCAATGTTGAAATGAGATTTAATTTTTCTCTCTTTGCCTCTTCAATTTTTTCTAATTTATGTACTTCAAGCTAAAGGGACACTTACAAAAACTGAAAAACTTATTTCTGTAAAACACTTAACAATAAACCCCTAAATTCGTTTCAGGTTAGAAAAAAAATATTTTTAATAAAGAACAATATGTAACTTATTATTAATATATAATAACTTTTAATGTAGCGTATTCAATCATTTCTTTTTTTTCAAATATTAACCAAAACAAAAAATCTATAAAAATCATTATTATCGTTTTTTTTTTTTTAATCGTGTTTTTCTTCTAACGATTTTCTTATGTTTAAACAAAAATACCTGATTTTGTTGTTACAATTTTATCAAATGACTAGTGCTCATTTTAAAATAAATGTGTAATAATGTGATTAAATCCTCTTCCAGTGTAATATTTTGTAAAATGTCTTTTTATATCGGATATAATTTAATGCAATTTAATAAATATTTTATTTTAGATTTGAAATATACTTGCATAAAAATAAAAGGTAATCAACAAAAAAACTAATATTTCAATTTAAAAAAGCTAATCGTAATTTTTTTTCAAGTTTTATAAAAGAATTATTTATTGTTTGAAAAAAATGCATTTTTAACAAAAAAATATTAATTCTTTTTAAATCAAATAAATTTATTATTTAAAAAGTGCACACACTAAAACATAACTTTTTTTACGGGATAAAAGGAGGTTAATGGGAGTTTATAATTTATTATTAAGTAACAGTCTAATTCATCATCAATTAACACTAATCGTTAAAATTCATATCTTAGAATATTTTTCCACAGTAATGCCTTCAGATGTCTGTCCTTGTCTTTGCGATCGACCTGAAAAATAAACAAACATTTGGTTAATAGGAAAATATTTTTCAATTCATGAAAATATTGTATCTATCTATCTATCTATCTATCTATCTATCTATCTATCTATCTATCAATCTATCGTTTTATATATCTATATATCTATGTATCTATCGTTTTATATATCTATATATCTATATACATATACAAATACGTATGTAGGTATATTAATCTATATATATATGTATTTACACAAATTTAAGCGTTAAAGTATTTTGTACGAACGTTGCCAATGGCATTTTACCAGTCTCGTCTAAGCATAGTCTAGGAGACTTCCTCGAAGACTTAATATATTTAGAAAACTCGAGTAAATATTCGCATGTTGACATGTATATTGATGAAGAAGAGCTACCTACGTTTTTGAAATAGATATCCCACTGGCTCTATCGCAATGCTCAGTAGTGCACAGATCGTTCCACAAATAGCCAGAATTATTGGTAAGTCATCATCGCCGGTTTCAAACTGGGTATCGTATGTATATGTGCCCAGAGCTTTGCAAAGATAGAAAAGAGAGAAAAAAAATATTCTTTTAATTTAAAAAAGGATACCATAATAGAAAAGTACCAGAAAAAAAATTGAGCCCAAATACAAAAATTTTAGAGGTCAACAAACTTTTTTTCTGTAATGTATTAATGTTAATAATTAAAGGCAGCTAAGGGGCATAAGTGCGTTCATTTTAACTTCAAGATCATTTTTCATAATTTTTAATTTAATTTAGTTCATAAAATGTCATATGAAATAAGTAGGAATGAAAAATAAATAAACAATGGTCACAAAACGTTTTGCCATCAAACGAGAAAACGCATGATTTTTTAAATGGATACACTTTTAAATATGCCTTCAATTTTTTTTTCTTCAAGTCATTAATCAAATCATTGTTTTAATACCCTCATTAAATTGTTGCATCTTTTTCACAGATCTATTTTCCGTATAGGTATTTGGTTACCTATCTTTTAAGCCGAATATCGTTAATCACATTTTGTTTTTTTACTTCGTCTAGTAAATGTCACATTTTTTATTCATACTATTATTTGTTTCCTTTTCCAAATTAAATTTAATATTATGTAATGTCTATTTTATTTTTCAGCATAAATAATAATGAGCACTATTAAAAAAGTAATTGGCGATTAACTCACTTTCTTTACTGATTTCAAACGAATAATTCAACGATCCGTACTTGTTTGTAAGAACCAACGTATAGTTAGTAAAATAGCTTGCATTTAATTCATCAATCCAAACAAAAAAACCTCCATTCGTTATATTATCGTAGTATTTTTGACGGTATGCCTCTTGGGGCAAGAGTGTTGAAACATTTGTTAACTCAATGTATAGTGAGTTGTTGGGTGGTGGAAAACACTGTATGTTTAATAATAATAATAATAATAATAATAACACTTATATAGCGCCATTTAACAAACATAATGTAGGCTCAATGCGCTTCAATGTTTATGCCCATATTCAGTGAATCATTCTCAGTCAGAGTTTTGATTTCATGTGTTCTCTTTCTATCGATGTGGACCTGAAAAAAAATGTTTCTTTTTAAAAAGGCTTAACATTCTCGAAAATCGGCGTACATAAATTAAGGAATTGAAATATTGGAAATATTTTCCGAAATGTTTATTATATTTTCTTGTATTTTATCTGTTGATTCTTATGCTTTATTGCTGCATTTAAAATTAATTACGGTAAAGGGTTTAAAGGTACTTTTAAAACACAATTTCTAAAAATATTTTAACAGACAAATAAATATAAAATAATAGGCACCTAATGAATGGGTGAAATTTTTAGTTCAGATATCTCACATTTTATTGCACAGTTATTGTTTTTTATCTTCATATTATTTAATTAAAAATAAAATTATTGGTATTGGTTGGAAGCAATTGAATAAAAAATATATTTTAAAAGTAGTTAGCAATTTCAGACCTTCCATTTATCTCAAATTGAGAATCAAGCATATCAATGTATTAAAGACACACAGCATACATACTATTTAAATCAAACATGACTGCGATTGCGACAAACGTTTTTAAAATGATGAGTTTTATTTTTTTTTCTCAGTATTTTCAAATCTGATAACATATTTCGCAATTTTGAACCATCATGTAGTCTACACAGTACAAATGAAAATAAAAGTAAAACATTTGAATCTAAATAAATAACTTATCGATTGTCAATTGTATTCCTGCTAGTATGATAAAGAAAATGGCACCAGCAATGAATGTACTTTTTTTTAAAAAAAACTACGTGTAGTTCTTTCTGGAATACATTTAAAAAGACATCTTTTGGCGTCTAATAAGTTAAAGTATTTCTAAAATTTTATCATGGGAATTTCTAAAAGTAATTCAATATATTTCAAATAATACACACATTTTTGTAAGAACATACTGTTGATTACCTATATATAATGGAAGGACATAAGTAACATTTAATTGTGGATCCATGGTGTAAGCGAACAGATTAGCGTTGAAGTTACTCTCGTTTAGTTTATATAATGGTAGACTGAAGAAGCACGATGAATGACAATGCAATGAATTTGAAGAGTCGTAGCTGGCTACCTCGCTATTGTATGTTATTAAATTTGCCCCTTGTATGTCTTGTATCACATTATCCTTATTAAAAAACAAATAAACTAATGTTCAGATATGTAAACTCATTAAATTAAATAATAAGAAAGATATTTTAAAAAAATATATATATAATTGCCTACATTAATATCTGAAAGACAATATAGGCTTTATAAATATAAAAGGAAATTTTTTTAAATTTTAAAACTATATGCCATGTGTCTAAAAAAGTTTTTAAAAAATGTTTATGAAAGAAAGTCTTTAAAATTATAAAATAAATAATTTTATAAATCACACAAAAATATCTTATTTTATCGAAAATACTAAAGCTGCAATTTGGCTGAGGATATGTGCAACCAGTGCTACATAGTACATGTGCAAACCCTTGGTCGTCCAATTCTTTATTTTCGAATTAAATGTCTTCTGGGACACCTTTTAAAACAAATTGCACAACGATAAAAATGTATTACTATCTTTCCAATTAAACTTATGTGTGTCATTTAATGTTGTAAATTTATAAAACTTTTAAAAAATACGATTACATTTTTTATCAATTAATCCTCCCACTACTTATAAATGTACTGAATGTTAAAAAAATTTATTATATGTCGGCGCATAAATATATAAACGATTACACAAACAATTTGGTCTGTAAACTATAGACTGATGCGAATGTTCACAAGGTTAATAAGAGTTATTGTATCCATTGAGAGAATTTGTTTGCTTTCCATGCCACGTTCCCTCTAAGTCTAAGCTTCTTTGATATGTGTGCAAAGTTTTAAAAAATTCGTATGCAATATTCTACAAAAAATGCTGCGTGGTGATTTTAAACTCCTGGATAGCGTATGTCAAATATCTGCGCAGCGGTGCTGCTTAAAGGGAACATTGCTAACATTTCTCTTACATATTCCTTGCAAACCAAACATCCACTATAGTATCAGAAGGCAAACGAAGGCAAATTGAATGATTGTTTAGCTTGGTTATATTGTCCATAAAACCAACTCATCACTTAAACCACTTAATTGGTTGCATACTGGCTAAAATATGACATATAAAGAAGAACTTCCTGTATCACTTTTTTGATTTGCGAAGATTACGTTAACTTAATGTTACTTATGGCACAATACATTTCTCTTCTTACAAATAATCAAAAGAAAGATAAATTAATCGATTAATCGTTATTTTTTCAAAAGTTAATGATTAAATTTAAATTTAGCCCTATATNATTTAACAATATATATATATATATAAATATATATATATATATATTGTTATATGGAATAATATTGCCGTTTTATCGGTTTCTACCTCATCATATGTATAGTCAAGATTTGACTGTTTTTAAATTGTTTTAATAAGGAAATTATAGGTCATACTTTCAAAGCTTTATAAATTATGCGTAGCTTTTCAGATTAACAGCGTCGTGCTTGAATTATTGCTGAACTTTCATTTAATGTTCTAGGGAATACAAAATTTAAAAAATATATAAATATACATTTAAGATTCAGTTTAAAATTTTAGTACACATTAAATGCTTATTTTATAAACACCTTTTATGTTTACTTCCCTGTATTCAGTAAGTAAGGATTCCTTTTGCGTGTCGTTAACTTAGCCAGTCTCTTTGACCTGAAACTTGTAAAATCAGAGAAATGAATAGAAAAGACGCACCTGCTCTGGCGTTCATAACCGTCATATATTTCTTGTGTGTTGATTGATATATTTCTTTCAATATTTTGTAATAATATTCATACAATAGTTCTAGCTATAAAATTATTTTAAAATATATAAATTAAATATTATGTTCAAATGTATTTTCATTCATAAATGAACTTTGTTTAATTAATTTTTTGTTTAAATCCTTCAAAACCATGTATCAATACATCTTCCCCGAACCATGACCGAGATATCGTAGGGAGAACTAATATGGCAATTAGGATTTTCTCATCAAGCTCCTCTCTGCAATTTAGCGTTGGATTTATTAACTACTACTATTTAATGCATTTCTTTTAAAATTTGACTCTGCGTGGGCTAGATTGAAATCTTCTAAATCTTGTGAGCAGACCGCACTATTTAGCCAAGTATAAATTTAAGTCATGCTATATAATTCATTTTAAAAACATCATAAGTTATAAAATCATTTTATTAAAATATAATTTATGTAGCATATTTTTTTGATCATGTTTAATCCCTTTTTTGAATTGAATTACATTCTGGAATCAAATATATTTTCTACACTTAGTTGTTTTTTTGTTTTTGTATTTGTTTTTTTTATATATGTTTTTAAAAGAAATATGTAAGCATTTAGAAATAAAATTGAAAGACAGTAAAAGACAATTATAATTAAAAGCAACAGTTTATAACCTGGGTCTATTTTGAAATAACAACAAAGTTTTGCCACTACAAAATGAATCATTTGCTGTAAATTTTAATCAATAATATGCATTGTAATCATCTTTAATTTCTTATTTTTATGTTTACACCTGACTTTATTATTAACTACCAAGTTGTTCTTGAATCAGAGCCCTTAAATATATTACAGACGACTTTGAGGTCAGTTATAAGGTGGCCAATCAACGAACATCCTAACTCATCTACAAAATCTTTGTCATCTATGCCGAATCGTCAGGAGATAAGATACCATTAGTGAAATGATTGCACATCGACAACACAGCCAGAAAGAAACAAAAAGTATACGTTTTTCTTAAAATACTAAAGCTGCATAAAATTTGAACACACATGTGTAGCAAATTTCATTGTTTCTTTTAAAGATACCTTTTAAGCATGTTTGAGATAAAATTACATTTACGCATTTGGACTACTTTTATTTCGAAGAGGAAAAAATGTATTTGGAATTACTAGTGTAGAAGTTTTAAATTAATTTCTGCACACACATTTTTCGTTCACCTTCTCGCTTCATTGTTTAACTATTAAAACAATTATTTTTGTTCTATTTTTCTATCCTTAAAACTTTTTCTTTTAATTATTATATTTTTTATTACTTAAGTATACTATATGCTTACTTGATATTACTATACTTTAACTTAGTCAAATCGATACAATGTTAAGTACGTTTTTAAAAACAATTTTTGTGATTTTTATTATTTTTTAAAAATTTAATTTTTACTTTTGTTTGTAACAATCATTTACATGTAGTAGCTTACCAGATGCTGAATATAAAAAAAGCCCTATAAAGGCAAACGCCCACAAAACGCTAGCATTTTTCTTTCTGGTTCTTCATATGCCTTGATATGAATCAAAGCTGTCTCACCGAGTGTTATTAGTATGTTCAGAATCAGTGTTGCGCAATGATATATCCGGTGGCCATTGCTTACGTTCGATTAGTTATAGATTATCTACTATCAACAAGTATTGTTTATTAAATCAATTATCCAATAGTATACGCAATTGTCATGTATTCTGTTATCTATATTCCTGGCTTTAGGAAAGGGTCGCCAAAGATGATAATGATTTTCTCTAAACTAAGTTCAACTATTACATATACTAAGATGGATATAAGTTTTCTTATAGAAAAACATATTTTGCCACACCATAGAATAATGTTTAAAATTTAAACGATTAAATATTTTAACGATTAATCGAGCAATCAATTTAAAATAATTGGAAGTGAACTTTCTTCTCCAATTATCCACAAGAGCTGTCGTCATGTTTGCCTCTGAATGAGACTCCATACTGCCATTAGCATAATACGCTTTTCATTTTGTATGATAAGTAAATGCAGTGTTATAATCTTGTTTGACAAACTTTATGAACATTTTGAAAATTCCCTTCGGTCAATAGTTTAAAACAAAAATGTTTGTATTATAGCCTGGAAATGTTTTATTTATTACCTATTATTTTTTATTATTTTTTTTAAAATTTTTTTTTTATTTCCTATTATTTGTCAAGGAAAAACTTTAAAAAAAAATAGTTTAAACGCTAGANTAATATACATAATATAATATGATATAATATAGGCCGGTCAACGGTTGCATGTGAAATCGGTTGCCCATTGCAATGATATTATCCGGGTAGTAATATTCCACCAGTGTAGACGTAAAAATATTGCTTCAATGTCTATAATAACGAAAGCCAAACTTCGGTTATCATGCGGCTTTTTAACGTTTATTTAGTTGCTTGCGAAACTATTTATCAAATGAACACTTTTGTCTGAAATATATGCTGTAAAATATCTGTCAACGGTAAAAGTCTTTCAACGGGAAAAAATACTGTCTCGACAAATTAGAATGTACTTATTCATCTTTTTTTCTTTGAAAAAGAAACATAAATCTCAAACACAATAAGGTTGTTGGAAATATGACAACTGCCGACATTAGGTTAGTCATTTTTTCTTGATCTACACGCTTCCCCCTACCCCTTTAAACGCACTCTCCCCATTAGCTTGTGATTATCATGCTCGTTAACACGTTTTGACCTATAAAGACTGATGTTAAAAATATGTACACGGTTGTAATTTTTAAAAAAAAAATATTAAAAAGCTACTTGCAGTTAGCCATCATGTAGCTCATGGTGTGTCACCCTCTCATGGATTAATCTATAGAACTCTTTCGAGTTTTCCAGAACCAAATAACAGAAAAATAAGGAATTTTACATTTTGTTGTCACCCACCGACCCCCCCCCCCTAGCGACATCCCTGACTGGTCTAGTTTAACTATTTAAAAGAATACAGAAAGTCAAGTCACACACATACTAGTGTTTACGATACACTATTGCTTGTAATCTGATTTATTTTTAATTAAGTTACTTCTCTTACAATTTTTTTTTTTTTATTTCATAAAGAATTTCTTATATGTTTTAAACAAAAATAATTGTAACTAAAATATGTACTGGAGTTATTTGTTTTGTTAGGGCTCAAAAACGGTTTGTTACAAATTACATATAACGGTAACGAAACTAGAAAATCATGACAAACTAGAAATTGTGACACATAATGGAATATGGCATTTCTACGGTATAGTCCATATCATTCAATTTTTATTACACACCAAACTCCATTTTTTAAGTGTTTTTTTTTTACAAGCGTAAAAAAGTAGCAAGATTACTATTTCAAAACAATGTTTTCAAAATATAATAACTATTTCAATTTCCTGGGTACCAAAGAACAAAGCGGGTTATTACATCGTCAATGCCGGACAACAACGAAGACATAATAACGTGGACAACCTGAGGTAAATACTAAGGGATTATTTAATAAGCAATTTGAAAACTGTCTAATACTTTGTAATATACACTGATAACAAGCTTAGCAATGATTGAATATGAGGAAAAGAACTCAAAAATTTGATGTACCAAAAATGAACAAATTAAGAAAAATGGAGAAAACAACAACAACACCAACAAACAAACCAACACAGTTTGTGAAATATGTATATCACAATCATAAAAGAAATCACCACTTAGACTGATTTATCTTATATTTTTAGATTTTACCAATGTTAGTGTAAATTATTTGCTTTTCTGTTTTCTTATTCTTTTATTTTTAATTTTTTTTTCGGTGTGTTTGTTGTTTGGGTTTTTTTGGTTTTTTGCCTGTTTATTTTTTTTAAATTGAAAAAAAAAAAAATTAAAAAAAAAATTGTTTAACTACAAATATTTTCACAAATTAAAACCAAAAGTATAGTATTGTTAAACGTAAAATAAGCTATAATAATAACACATTTAAATACAGTTTTTATTTATAGTTTCCGCTCAGCATTATGTACAGATATGTCTAGGCTTAATAACTACGCTAGGTTCCACACACACAAACAAAAATTATTTTGCACCAAAGCGTGAAGGATGTGAAAGTTTAACACCCACTGTCTATAATTTTGCATATTGAACAATAAATCGTGTAAATAATTTATGCAAACATATTCAATAAATAGACATATAATAATTTATTAAAATAAATAAATACAAGAAAATTAGTGCGCAGTAAAATACGGGACGGTTTAAAGGGGTACATTAACACATTTGGAATGTAAAAAAAAAACAAAAAAAATCATTTTTGTATTTCTTTTTTCTTTTTTTTTTTTT
>MUZC01000645.1:393666-406216 GCA_002072015.1 Radix auricularia | reverse complement strand
TTTACTAATGTATTGTTTTACTTTCAAAAAAGCCTTCATATTTTTAATGCAATTATTTTTAGGAATTATATACATAAAACATTAGTGAATAATAAAATTAAATGATTCCTTAACTTAACGTTTATTCTTATATTATATTTTAAAATATTCAAATGATAAAAAAATAGTTATTTATTGCCAGGAATTGAGAGAGGTAGTCAGCAAAAAGAGACGTTTGGTCCTTTGCAGTTGCCATGTGGGCTTATGCGGGCGAGACCAGAGGGTCAGTAGACAAGAGGTGCGAAATGTAACGTTCTGGTCAAAAAAATTAAGGAATTGAATTAGGAAATGCAAAGAATGGAAGGCCCACGGAGGACCGGATGCCTGAATTAAACCGCGGTAGATTAAACATTCAACACATGTTCAGGTTGCCTGATTAGTGGGGGGGATGGGTAAGGATTGGGCTTTTCACCAAAGCAGGATATGTCACATCAGTGCCTCCCCCTGTCTTTACTAGGGGTTGTCCCAGAAGATTAACAGTTGACATTTGGAGAATGAAAATTTTTGGGAGGACACTGACAGGTATTAATGAGGACTCACTCATGAGAACTGGACACATTCAGTAAGAACACGCGAAATCGGAAAAAGGTCAGATAGGAGGAAAGAAGCCCCGCTAGGGATAGGATAGACTTGTAAATATTTGGACTGTACTGATTAGTTTCTGACCCTCAAGTACGACCCTCCTCATTCAGTGCATGGACCAGCAGTTTATTAGTACTTTCTAGAAAATCTACACTTAAGCCCTTTTTCAGAGATGATTTGAAAACAGTTCTATAATATTATTAACGTTAAGGTATCGCCTGTTCCCTAGTTCTAATTTATTAATCGTTAAAAAAATTAACCGATTATCGTATTTCATCTTATATGTTACAGACGCTCCCTCAGTACAGAAGACTATTGTTTCATTCATATATATATATATGGTTGTGTTTAGTCCTGTATTTTTACTAGAGTTTTAAATGATGATAAAGTGTAACCTTTCCTGGATTCTTCTGGAGCCCATCCACGCACGAATACCAGACGTGAAGAATGAAAACGTGCATATGTTTGTTCTTGGGTACGGGATAAGAAAGGTGTTTTAATCCTTATGTTTAGCTGAAGGGTTGTATTAATTTATCTGTGTGTTGTATTTCTAATTTAGGATTAATTGCTTTATATATAATTATTAATTTACTCTTGGTTTTCCTATCCTTTAGTGTTTCAAGATTTAGTGATTTAACTAATGGTGTTACTCTTGTGAGTTTTGAATATTCTCCAGTAATGAATATGGCAGCTCTTTTTTTAATTTGTTTTATTTTATCAATATTTTCTTTGGTGGATCACACATAGAAGATCCATATTCTAGTATAGGTTTCACCAGCGAGTGGTAGCATTTTGGTTTTATATCTTTGTTACATTTGTAAACGTTTCTTTTTATTGAACAAAAGGTTTTGTTTTATTTGTAATAACTTAATTGAGATGTGATTCCATAATATTTTCTCATTTATTGTAACTCCTAAGTGTTTTGCAACATTAGTTTGAATAAAATATTTTGAATTTATTTGTTTCTTTTTTGTTGTTACTCTTATTAGTTGACACATTTTTATATAGATTTCTAGATAGTTAGTTTCCCATTTTATTAGTTCATCTAAGTATTTTTGTAGAATTGTCCTAACTTGTTCGGAAGTAACTGTTCTATAAATTATACAATCATCAGCAAATAACTAAACGTTTGTTGCTGTTGAGATATTAAATTAAATTTAATGGATTCAAATTCTGATTAAACATTAAACACTATATTTCTAGTATTATTTTTCTTTCCTATTTAAAAATTACATTATTTTATTAACATAATTTTCCATGTTAGTATTATTAATAATTATTTAGATGGGCATACTTAAACAAACTGATTCTCTTCCTTTTTTAGGCATAGCTGAACGAATGAGCTGTGTTACATCACAAAGTTTGAATTATGGCAACTCGGCCAATAACGCGAATTAATATACTGTAAATTAACAAAACTTAGTATGCTTTATAAAAATTTAAAAAATAGAAATTAATCGATCGATCGATTATTTTTGGTCCAATTATTGTACTGTGGGGGTGAGTGAGAGAAGGACAGCACGAAGTAATAAAAAAAAGTGCGTTAACATGGACACATGTGCACAGCGGTTGTTGATATCTGTGCCCTAACCTTTGTGACCATCTCTTTACAACCATAAATTAGGATTCGCCATCACTAGGGTTTGTAATTTAAGCAAAAAAAAAAAAATAATAATAAAAAAAAAAATAATAACAAATTTTAAAAAATATATAAAAAAATAAAAAATGGGGGAAATAACGGACAGAAAAAAAAACACATTTAATTTTTATTTTTTAAAATTTTTACACCTGGAGCTTGAATCAAGGACGGAATTTCCGCGTGCAAGGCAGACGTTATAACGGCTACACAACGAATCAAATGTTATTCGTGAAGGAAAACGCATGTGAGCGCTAGAAACATCATTACCATCTCTCCCACTACTTTCTTTCTTTTTTATCCGTTTAAGCTAGCCCACTGTGATCTTTCGACCCAAGCGAAGGTCATTTGTCATGTTTATTTGCACATGCCCATTTAAATAGATAATTTTAATTTGATGAATAAAGAAACTTTCAACAAAAAAATGTATAAACATTAAAACAAATGGCGATATAACTCTTCACTTTACATCTACAACTAACTTTTAAAAAAATGCTAATTTCAATAATACATATTAATAAAATACAATTTAAGGCAAGGTCTAATACGGCAACGTTGGAGACGTTTCTTCTTCATTCGTAAATGTGGAAATGTCTAAAAAAAACTATGAATTTCAAAGTTAAATATAAATGATACTATTTAAATAAAATAATAATTATTTTGTTGTAAACCCCAAATAAATCAAAAAATTTTTTCTAATAATTTTGGAACGTAAAAATATTGATAATTAACTTGTATTGTTTTCTTCAAAAGAGCTAACCGGATTAATTTTAATTTATAAATGTTTAGCTTTACTTTCAATAAAGCATTCATATTTTTAATGTAATTATTTTTAGGAATGATATACTTAAAACATTAGTGCATACTAATAATTAAATGATTCTTTAACTTTATGTTTATTCTTATATTATATTTTTGAAAATATTTAAATATTCAAATAAATAGTTATTTATTTCATTGATGTGAGGGCGGTAGTCAGCAAAAAGAGAGAGATGGTCCTTTGCAGTTGCCATGTGGGCCAAGGGGAGCGAGTCAAGAGTGTCAGTAGACAAGAGGTGCAAAATGTAACGTTCTGGCAAAAAAAAAAAATTAAAAAAACCGCTTGAATTAGGAAATGCAAAGAATGGCCGGCCCACTGAGGACCGGATGTCTGAATTGAAACGCGGTAGATAAAATATTCAACACACGTCCAATGAATTATCTAAATAGATAATTTTAATTTGAAACAAACTTTACAAAAAATATGTATACACATTAAAACCAATTGTGATATAACTCTTCAGGTTACAGCAACTACTGACTTCTTTAAAAAAATGCGTATTTCAATAATACTTACTAATAAAACACAATTTATTGCAGGGTCAAAGTTGTAGGACCTCTATCTCATTTTCACAACTAACTAGTTAGACTTAATATACTATGCCGTGATGAGGCCGACGTTTTTGGAGAAAAGTAGTGAATTGCTGGGGGGGGGGGTTCTCAAAAGGTGGGGTAAAAGTGTAATCAAGCTTATACAAAAGTAAATAAAGAGATTAAACAGGGTAAGGGTTAGCCTGGCAGGACGTAACAAAACACCGAACATTTCCGCAAAGAGCCTTTTTTCAACGAACATACAATACACAAATGAAATATTTAAAAACTTTATCGCAGTCCCATTCTACATGATACATTAATATTGCTTACAAATCAAACTTTTTTTGGGTCATAATTACATATATCCTTGTGAGAAAAACATTCATTGGTAAAAATTAAACCCCATTATTGCTTTAAAAATTTAACACAACAATGTAAACATGTATTTCTTTTTATACAAAAAAATATGCCTGAAGCGTAGAAAGTGATCCTCATACTCATGTCATGTTAGTCATATCTATTGGAACTTGATGAATAAAGATATTTAAAACATTAAAACTGATTTTTTTCGTAATAAAATACACCGGGACGATTGAAAGTCAAAGAATGGGGTCATATAGAACAAAGGGATCATTCCGAGAGGTGCTTGGAACGGGATCCATATTACAAGCACGCTTAAGCGGGAAATATTTACTGCAACTTAAAAATAAATTGAAAGGGAAGGAACTCATTTAAAGTTGGGCCATATATAGTCATGAAGAAAATCCTTATTACCTCCTACAGAACAACATTTTAATGATGATCTTTCATCAATCTTTCCAACAATATTTAAAGTAACACAATCCGTCAACGTGTATATTAATGCTCGCATCTCACTGATTTAAACTTTAATTAAAGGCAAAAAAGATAAATGAAAAATGTTAATTTTTGTGTAGAGATCGAGGAAGCGTGCTTCTTTCTGTATTTTTTCAAGACGTGAAGTCACTACGTGAGGGTATGTGTGAAAAATAAATGCTGATTTATTTGTGGAGATCAATTTTTTTGTAATTTCTTTATGCCATGTCTTTTTTAGTGTGTGCGTTCCTGTTAAGTCTTTAAATGAATGCCGAAATCTTATTTATGTACATGCATTATAGATATTAAAAAAAATCAATATACTTCATTCGCTCTAAACAAATTTATTAAACCCTTGGTTAAACAGTTCATAAAAACATGATATTCTGGGAGCAGCACTTTATCTCACCTACACACTGAAAACAAGAAGTTTAGCATTCCTTGAAATTAAGTGCACAAAACAGTGGTAAGTAAATTATACAAAAAATCAAGGCCATTTAGGAACAAGCTACATCTTTTTACACGTTATGACCTCAAGTGCATCCTAATACGATTCATTTCCACTCACTACAGAAAATCATGACAAGTTTTCAAGAAGAAAACTATCATTATCAAAGACAGAGATAATATGCTAATATAATATAAATGGCTCATGAATTTTATGAGGTTTTCATGAGTCAGCAACTATTAAAAAACAAAACATGTTTTTATTTTCTTCTTTACATGTTGACTTGATGAAGCTTCATGTCATCTGCAACTGGAAGTCAATGTATCGCAACATAATGCAGAATGTCACAGAAGGTAACATCATTTTTATTTAATTGACTTTTTTTTGTAATTCAAATAAAAGAAGAATATAATGAATTTGTTAAGAAAATCATTATCTTGTTTGACTTGATTTATGGTAAGAATCTTGAAAAGAATCGTGTGATGACGAGACTAAGCGATTCTCAAATACGTGATGTAATATCAAAACTAAAGCTTGACTTCACAAATTCAATACAAGGTCATATTAAGATACCAATTAAAATTCTACAGTTCAAACTTTTCAAAGTATGTCATTTTTTTTATTATCTCAATCCATTCCCGTACATCTTTAATTTATAAATTATGGCCCATATGCAAAAAGAGTTTACGACCTGCTCTAAATTATAAAATATGACAGATTGATAACGAATCATATATATCAGAGATGTTGTGGGAGGTAATAAGCATTTTCTAAGCTACATGTATTTCCGCACTTTTAAATGAGTTCTTTACCATTTCATTAATTTAACTATATAATTTTAGTCCTAAATATTAATATATCCAGCTTCAAGCGAGATTATCTTAAGAAATAAAATGTGTTACCCCTCTCCAGTATGATCTACTTCATGATGGGATACCGATCGTAAAGTTTTATTTTCCCTGGTATGATGCAATGCTTTATACATTACATAAACCATTGTAAACCTGTTGGATAAGAGTATTGCTTTCAAGGGGTAATCTATGTTCCAAATGTTATCGCATACTCCATTGTGTACATATGCCCCCAGTATTATTCCATTTGCACAATAGGATCCATTTCTGTTTTGAATCCACTTACAATATGGATACATTGTTAAATGGATCCCGTTTTGAGTGAAATCCCTATTTCCTGTTTGATTGGTTACTTTCTAGGTCCATTCTCTGACATCAATATTATTCAATATGTTGTTTTGATCTTAAACGCCAAAATATTCCATTTTCATAGTATGTTCACATATTATGTGTATTTTTTTCCGGATTGGATTGCATTTTCTAACGAGTTCTTTTCCTAATGCAGTCTTGTTTGAATCTCTTTCCATATTAAGGGGGGCATAAAGGTGCTTTTGATTGAATTAAATTATCTTCATTTGCTTTTGAATTATGTTATTTTTAAAAAATATTTTTGAAATATATTTTAAAATTACAATGTTTTTCAGCATATGATATAATTGCTACATCTTTTATCTTCTCAATTTCTTTTTTATATATTTTGAATGTATGTAAATATTATGTTTACTCCATATTTATTATGTAGTTTGTTTGTTTAATTGTAGTATTTAAGTAATCTAAGTACGCTTTTTATGAGTTTCATGTTGCTAGGCGATGTAATTTATTTAATGGTACCCCTGCTGGACAGGTTTTGTAAGTGTATTTAATTATAGAAAAGTATTTGGATCAGATGATGAAATTATTTACAATCAGAAATGGGGGCGCCTGCGGGATATTTTCATTGTTGGGGTTATAAGAGATGCTTAGTGTAGGTGTGGTGGTATAATATATGTATAGAAAGTTATAAAGTGGAGTTAGAATGCGTTATTTTATGTTAAAACCAATTGTACAAAGATGATGCAAGGACGTTACCGCTTGATCAATGGCAGTTTTAAAAAAAATAAATCACTGGAGTGTAATGCGTTTGTTTTTAGCTTACATATAACAAAATGGCAACCATTGTAAATTTTAAAAAAAAAATAATAATAATTTAAAAATTCAAAGTCAACGGGAAATAATTTATCTTATCTTATCTTAGATATACAGACGCTCCTTCTATGCAGAAGATAATTGCGTCCACAGACCATGACAGATGATCTGTTGGCAAGTGATGCAGCGGTCACAGGCCATGGATATAGGGGATCCACGCATTACCTTAGCCGCCTAACTATTGTCTAGTTAGGTACCAATTCGGAGCTGGGTGACTCGGGGACTTCTGAGGCCCCGAGAACAAATCCTCACTTTCGTGTGGATTCGAACTCGTGACCATCTGTATGACAGTCGAGAGCGCTACCTCTCGACCACCACGTCAATTCAATCAAAAACCTCTTTGAGCAACTCCTAAAGATTTTGTATAAACAAGTGACTAATTAAATAATTAAGTAGTTCACGTGTCACGTCGACATCAAAGCTGCAATCTTAACCAACATCTTGGTCGATATCTTGTTCGATACCATGTATCAGGAATTACGCCATCACGGCATCCAGTCATTTTCTTTGCACAACTTCCTACGGAAATAACCCCCACATAACCGGAAGAATCCCTCATAACAGGAAGTGACCCCACGTAGCCGAAAATGACCTTATACAAAGTCCTCAACAAAATACCCATCGTTTCCGATAAGCTATAGCTAACATTATTTTATAACATGTCAATCGACTTATAGTTATATTATGGCACCTTTTGATAAAGTTAAGTGCTTTTACTTTTTATTAAAAAATAGATATTTAGAAAATTATTTGTAAACTTTAGAATAATTCATGAAATCTTACTATTTAGATAGAAAATAGCTGTTAGTTTTAACTATTACATTTTAATTTTAGTAATTTTAATAAGGAAACAAGCAAATAATTAATTATTTTTATTTTTCTTAAATATCCGCGTCATCAATTATTTTTACATAAAAAAAATCGCGGTTAAATGTGCATGCTTAAAAATGCGTAAGTATTTTGAATCGCATCGATAAGTTTTTTCGGATTGCACATTCGTTGATTTGTATTAATTTGGAGGCTCTAAGGAATCTGCAAAGTCTCCGCGTGCACGTGTTTAACATTGATCGAATGTAACTTTTTAAAAAGTTCTACCTATTCTAAATATATCACGAGTAAACAAGGATTATTTTAAGACAAACGAATTGAAGAAAAGGATTTATAATTTAAATTGGAAAAAAAGCGTTAAAAAAACAAACAACAGCAAATAAATTTTAGCTAGACATTTGACTTCTAAGTAATAGTAAGGTAGCTCGAAAAATGTGAATAATATAAAAATATAATCACATTTAAATTGTCGTTATTATTAATTAATTTCACTTTAATTTATGAAATATTGTATTGCAAATATTTTGTATCTAAAACAGATTGTTTAGATATTATATATTTAACTTTTTTTTTCCCAATTGATCTACAATTTAATCAATGAGTTTAAAATGTATTGAAATAAAAATGTTTTTGTTTGTATTTTATATTAGGATAATAAAAATATATGAAACATATTAAACAACTATATGTTATATAAATTATAATTTTAAGATGGCCGGCTGAGGTTTGATCGAAAAACCATACAAGGATTTCAAGGTGACCCTGAGGTTACACGAATGTAATGTTTAAATGTCATTTATTAACAAGCAGTGCAAAGATATAATATATAAATATTTATCCTAGGATTGATATAAAGGAGAAACCAAAAAAAAAAAAAAAATACAGAAAGACCGGGAAAAAAGTAATAAAAAGAAAGAAAGGTACCTTCAGAAATTCTGGTTTTACTGGGAAAATACTCCGTCACGCACACGCACCAGACCATGAAAGTATGGTAATTTGACTTGCGTGTTTTTAAAAGCCTTTTAGAGTTATACAATTCCAGTTCCATTTAACCTATTATAAAAGGCCCCATAGACGCCAGTTGCCAAAATAAACATAAAGAAAAATTCAGGTTGCAACTAAACAGGGCTTTTTGTTTAAGAAAAATGAGTCTCGATAAGTTGTATACAGCTTTTTAAAGTTAACCTTGTCAATTTATAATTCGCGTTTAATTTTCTCAATTAAACATTTTATAAATTGTATATTCAGCATTAACATGTCCTATCAGGAATTGCCTGTAAAAGTTATAACAAAAAAGATTTTTAAAAATCAATTTTTTAAAAATATATGCAATCTAATGCTGGTAAAAATTAATTTAAATTTAAGCGTTAAACTGAACGAAGAATTAATGATTAATTACATTTTGTAACGCAGCTATTCCAGATAATAACTTTCACACTTTTCTGTTTATGAGTCAGACACGATAACGGCTTTTAGCTTAATGCGCTTTTTGTTTGGTTTGATAAGTATGCAAAATGTTACAACTACAAATGGATTACTTATCAACATTTTTAACATTTCCCGTTAGTAAGTAGTTTAAAACCTACTGTTTAGATTCGAACCATGACGTAGCATAAACTGTGAATCGGGTTCTAATCAATTATGTCATAATAACTTTTTGAATCTCATTATTATTTAGTTTTAAACTTTAATTACTTTCACACAATCGTCTTTTTTTATTGAACTGATTAATTCTTAATTTTTTATTAAACATATGATACAAATTAATAAATTTAATCACTTTACTTTTAACATCATTTGAATTTATTTTTTTTTATCATTGTAATAAATAAAATCAGTGCAAAGAAACGTTTCATGCAAACTAAGTTTTTTGAATAAAAAAAATAAAACCTACTATATACAACTAATTCTAATTACATGCTGTTTCTTGTATAACTTTAAAAAAAAAAAAAAAAATTAAAATTGCAAAATGTTGCGTGTGTCACTAGGTCCTTAGGCATTCTACAACTTGAAGCAAAGAAAACAAATCAGTTTAACCTTCACACACTGTAGATCATAAATGTTATGTGTTAAAGATTTTATTTTCAGAAATTGCAATCTCAGCACTAACAAGTTTTAGCACATTTCAGCTTCTTTTATAATG
Organism: Radix auricularia; assembly: GCA_002072015.1. Classification (NCBI taxonomy): domain Eukaryota; kingdom Metazoa; phylum Mollusca; class Gastropoda; family Lymnaeidae; genus Radix; species Radix auricularia. The sequence continues at coordinate 396,317 of MUZC01000645.1, read as the reverse complement.
CTGGTTAAATTTGAAAGATTATGACATGTTATTACAAGTCTCTACTACAATCAGCTTTTTTGACGTCACAGTTCTTTTTTTTTCTTTAAAAAAAAACCAACATGTTCTTTGATATTAGTGCTCATAACGTATTGCGATTTTGTCGAGAAAAAACAAACTTGAATGTCTCCTTAGCCTTTTATCCATTTATGATTTAATTCCTCGTATAATTATTACTTTTAATGTATGTTTTTGTTATTTAAAACGTTTTTTTTTTTTAAAAATCCATTACGCTACAAAAGCAAAACTTTTACAAAGTCCTCTTTAAAAAAAAATAATTTCCTGAATCAACATAAACTTGAAAAAGCGTGTTGTAACAACCTCAAAGCTTGAAAATGTATTGAAATACGTAACAGTGCATATCATAAAACTTGACCCAGTTTAATTATTTAAATAGCATATATCAAAATAATTCACAGTTTCCGAGTGCTGACAAGTTTTCATTCTTAATCACACAAGTTTTCCAAAAGCATTTTTAAATAACTTGTTTTAGCAACTGGGTTATTTTATGTATTTTTTTTTTTATAAAATAATTTCTTACAAAGACAAATCATTTATTTAATTGGAAAAATGAATTAAAAACAGCAATGATCACATGAATTTTATGTATACATTGTTTGGGTCCATTTGCTGATTTCAGAGTTAAAGTTAATATTTCTAGTACATTTTTTCCTTAAGCATATTTTTTGAGTATTTGGTTATCATAACACAGAAATAAAAAGTACTTTAACAGTAAAACAAGAATGCAATTTANATATATATATATATATTTACAAGATAATCAACTATTGCAACGTATAATCTTTGTGCATTAGTGCTGGTAAATATTTTTTATGGACACTATTTTTGTCAATTTCTTTCAAACAAACATTTAAATTTTCATAAAGCAAAGCCTTGTTATAGAAGTACAACTATTCACTTAATTTCTATAAAAGTCTTGTAAACATTATATTAGCCAAAGTAACCTGCCGGCTATAACGATTTGACGTCATAGTTTAAGCGTATTAGGTGTGCATCACAAGGTGTACAAAATAATTATAAATTAAAGATTATTGTGAAAATAAGCGTGTTGTGTTTCTCGACGTAAAAAAAATATTATATAACGTCATTGTTTTAGCTTACAATTTAATTTTGGAATAGGGGACGTTATTAAAAAAAAAGATTTGACGAAATATAAATATATAATATTTTGTGTACATTTCAGGCAGTTTAATATTGTTTACAATAATAAAAGACGAGGATAACATGATTTGGCTTTTGTAGGTGCTATATAACACCTAGTATAGAACAAATGTAAAATGTTAAGGAACACTCATACATATATTTCATTGGCTACAATTCGATACAATACTGTTTTGGTGCTGGTCATATATGATAACGTTTAAATTTAAATTAGCACACGTGTTCTTAGAATGCAGACAAACTGCATTTCTTCAATTAAAAAAAAAAAAACGATTGTCGTACAAAGGCAGTACTCCATGATGACAACACACTTTGAAAAAAAAAACATCTTTATCTGAATTTAAATTTTTTATAATCTAAAAAATCTACAAACAAAAAAAGAAGAAGCATGATTTATCTATAGTAATAAAAGGGAAAGTCCTCACTGACTGACTTATTCATCACTAATTCTCAAGTTTCCCGTGTAGTTAGAAGCATAAAACTTTGGGAAGTTGTTGGCTATCTCGCTCATGTGGGGCCGGGATCCCACATTGTTTTCTACATCACTAATACTTCAACTTCCCGTGTAGGTAGATATCATGACATTTTAAGAAGTTGTTGGTTACTCAAAAAAGACAAAATGCGGTGAAAAAGAATTTTTAAAATATCGCTTATGTGGAGCTGGGGGCCAAAAAACTGTTTTTTTTCTTATATCCCTAATTCTCCAGCTTCCCATATAGGTAGAAGCATGAAACTGCTGAAAGTTCTTATGTACTCTCTAACGATGAAAATAGGAGAAGAAGAATTTTAAAAATCTCGCTCATGTGAGGCCGGGGGCTCAAAAAGTTGTTTCCTAATATGGGCTCCATAAAAATTGAAAAATCACGAATTTTCCTATTTCCCGTGTACGTAGAAGCATGAAATATTGTAATTTTTCATAATTTTTTTAGTACATGTTCACGAAAATAAAGTGAAAAAAAAAACCTTTAAATTTCCCATTCATGGGGGCCGGGACCCCAAAAACATTTCTTCCTTATATGAGTAATATAAAAATTGAAAATCACTAATTTTCCTTTATCCCGTATATGTAGTAGCATGAAACTGATTTTTTGAGTACACTCATCCGACGTAAATGTGTTAGAAATAATGTTAAAACTCCCTCTAATGGGGGACAGGGGGCCCAAATATATTTTTATTATATTAAAAACCGACTCATCACTAATCCTCCAAATGACGTGTAGGTAATAGCATGAAATGTTGGAAAATTGTTAAGGATTCTCTCACGACGAAAGTTGGTGGAAAAGAATTTTCAAATACATATATTTTGGGGCCGGGCCAAAAACGCGTGTTTTTTTTCTTCTTTTATGAGTGTTATAAAAATTGAGCATCTATAATTCTCTTATTTCCCGAATACGTAAGTGCGTGAAACGGTTGGGGGGGGGGGGGGGGGG
>MUZC01000645.1:381030-393660 GCA_002072015.1 Radix auricularia | reverse complement strand
GGGTGTTAACACTTCCAAGATGGCAGCAGGTGAAAACATATTTAAAATATCCTTTACTCGGGGCGTGGCGCCTAAATATAGTTTTTAATGCACTCACTCACTCAATCATCACTAATTCTCCAACTTACGGTGTATGCAGGAGCATGAAAATATGGGAAGATGTTGAGTACCCTCTCAAGACAAAAAGTAAATTTAAAATTCCAAATTTTGTAGGGACTGGGTCCCAAAAACTATTTCTCTTTATCTGTATAAATTGAAAATGACTAATTGTCCTTATTGCCGTGTATGTAGAACATTACATTTTAGGATGTTGTTGAGTACATTTCCTCGATGGTAACAGGTGAAGATATATTTAAATTATCACTTACTGCATGCCGGCGGCCCCAATGTAGTTTTTCTATTAATCGATCCATTAAAAACTGAAAATTACTGCTTCTCCCATTTTCTGTGTGGATAAAAGTATAATACCTCCTGTAGTTGTTTAATAACAGCCCGAGATGGTAAATAGGAAAATAGTTATATACAATTTTAACAATTTTCACTCATGGGGGGCCCAAAACCTTTTTTTTTTGCACTAAAATAGGCTATATAAATCTAAATCAACACTAATTGAAATATTATTTTTTACATGCTAAATTAATGTTAGATTTGAACAATAACTTTAAATATTTTTTCAATTTAAATAACTTTAATAAAATACAATATATTTCTTGGCAATGATTATGCACCTTTTTTTGTGTTTCATAAATAACCGAGCAATCAATTACTTTTATGAAACAAAAAAATATGGCGGCACACTGTGCAAGCTAACACATGCGTCAGTATTTTGAATGGTATCTACGAGTGATTTCATAAATACACAATCGGTGATTTGTAAAATGGAGTTTCTGCTAAGTCCATGCATGTCTCGGTGTGCGCGCGTTAATCATTGAATCAATTGTAATATTTTAATATTTCTACTTATACTGAATATGTCATTAAATATTTCTTCGTGTTTGTTTTGACAAATGCTTACGTCAATAATTTTTTTTTAAAAATCTTTATAAAATTGATAATATATAACTCTAAGGTCTTGTACAAACATGCCATTCAATTTAACTTTCTTTCATGGTCTATTGGGTTTGCGGGACGAAGTATTTTCCTAAAAATAAATTCAATGCATGTTTGAATTTCCAAAGACACCTTTTGAAGGCTATGGCGGGTTCCCTTTTTTTCTTTCTTTTAATTTTTTGTTTTTAATAAAAAAAAATATTTTTTTCTTTTCTTTTAGTTTCTTCTTTACTTTGATCCTTGGATCTTTTTAAAAAAAAAAAATTAGAGTTAATCTAATTTTAACTGAACGACATTTGTGTAGCCTCAGGATAACCTTGAAAAGTTGTTGTAAATATTAGATTACACTTTAACCGGACCACCTTATAATTTGACGTTATGTAAAATACTATTGACTAACATTTTTCAAATATTTAATTTCTTTTTTTAAGAAATTAAAGAAATATTCAAATATCAAGTTTTAACTAAACAGTTATTTATTGATTTTTACTCTTTTCTTTATAATTTAAATGGTGTCGATTCGAGCCAGGACTCTACTAACAAACTCATTTACCTTTAAATAATAAATTTAAAATGTTATATGTACTTTTCAAGTTGACCTTGTCAACTTATAGATCCCAAAAAATAGTCTAAATTTAGCATTTTCATTTAATGTAAATTCAGCATTAGCATGTCCTTGCAGGAATTTGAATGTAGTAGTTAAATTGAAGTTTTTTTGTTTTTTTTTTTTAATCTTGAAAATCTTGATTAAATTTAATCCTCTCATAAAATAAAAATTAATTCGTAAAATTTTTATTTAAAAATATGAAGAAAAAAAATTAATGCATACAAATCAACCACATCAAGCAATGATAAATATTATATCCGACCCTAAGCATAGCATACGCCGGAAAGCAGGATATAAATAATTATGTCATTAGAATTTATTATTTCATTGAAATGTTAAGTAATATTGCAAATTCTTATTTATTTTTCAGTCAGTCTTTAGAGTTTTTAAATCTTAATTTCGTATTTAACTTATAATAAATATTAATATATGTATTCCTTTAACTTTAAAATGACTTGAATCCCTGTATTTTTTTAATTAAAAAAAAATTCAATGCAATGAAAAATTTCATGCAAACAAAATTTAAAAAAAAAAAAAAAACAGAAGAAAAAAAAACATCTGGTTTAACAAACAAATTCTAATGCTGCGCTTTTAATTGCAGTAATTACACTGGAAAACAGTGATTTCATTGCCTGTGATATTTGAATCATTTTATACAAAGTCAGTTATGCTGATTTAAAATATGTAAGTGCTGTTGCTAGATTGGCTCTATTTACGAGATAATATTTTTTTTTCAAAAATATGTGTAATAATTTTATTTATAATTAATTTATTAATATATTAATTGTCTATGGTAATGCAATAGCAAATCGCTGTTTGCTCGACTTCCTTTAGTGTGTGTCGTTAGGGAAATTGCATGAAGGCTCCAACATTAGCCAGCACACATATGCATGTTCCGTCTTTCTTGATATCTTTCTCCTTCACCGTCATATCCTAATGGAACCTCTCACCTTGTTCCTCACTAAAGTCTCCAAGGTTAGCTGGAACTTGTCTAAATGATTGTGCAGGTAATGTACCTGGATGCTCAGATTTGCTCCAATTCTGAAGTTAGCGAGCATATCTTGCACAAGTTCTTCGTAATTCTCTGCTCTGTTATTATCTAAGAAGTTCCTGACAACTGAAACAAAACTGTTCTATGAAGATGCTACAAGGCGATCCATGAAATTAGTAAAATTTCGATTGTTGATGAGTTTTCAAATCTGAAAACTATCACATATCCCAGCTTTCAGCTTCTCCATACTCAATCCGGGGAATGATCTGAAAATATTCTTGAAACAATTGCCATGTTTTTCCAAAGACGTAACAAATTGTTTCATTATACCTAATTTGATATGAAGCGGTGGGAGAATGATTTTATTTCAGTCAACCAGTGGCCTGTTGATATTTTCTTTACCAACGGGCATGGATTTCCCTTGCAGGCCATGTCACTCTTGTCAAATGATCTTGCCTTGCCCTGCTATCCAAAATGCACATGAAGCATGGTTATTTTGTGTATCGAGACTTCTGCCCAAGCAAGAAGTTTACCATTTTAGATCAACACAAATTGACCACTGATGCTCATAATAACGGACTTTCTGCAATACTTTTTTGATATTCTCATACTCTTCTTTAAGTGTTGTTGAGTGAGCAATGGGAAGATATGCATAACGCTTACAATTGTGTAACAGAACACATTTCAAGCTTCTTATGGTAGTCTTGTAGTCCCATTTGGAGCAGAAGTCCAGGGATGTCATTACAGTAAACAAGATCTTCCTCTTGGCTGAAATAGGGAAGAATAAACTCTTCTCTTTTCCGATAAGATGGTATTTTAACTTCTGATTTGAGAAATTTCTTTCATTATGCCTGGACGCTAAAATCTCAGAAGCTTGACATATTTAGGTCTCGTATCAGGTCATTGAGTTCTTCTTGGCTGAATGGTTGAGGTATTGAAGAACTTCCTTCACAATCGCTTCCAATGTTTTCATCTGCCAAAAACTCCAGATCGTGCCACACGCCGGAGTCTGATGGTGGAAGCTCTAATAACCAGTTGACACAGGTAAAGGAACTTCTGTGCTATGTGGAATTGGTCTCATTGCAGATTAAAGATCAGGATAACTCACTTAGATTTCTTGTGGCGATTGAAGCCTTTAACATTCAAAATACAAAAATAACAATCACTAAAATGGTCTTTCGGCTCTCGCCATACCATTGGAACACCGAAACTTAGACTTTTTTCTAACCATTTGTCCACTGCCGTAGGCTCTCCACACAGTTTTTGTAGACCTTATGGGGAGCCCAAGACTTGTCTTGGTCTCCCAGCTTCACATCGAAATTAGCCAAATTGACTGCTGCACAAATTCGGTTATATTTATTCTTTGCCTCTTAATCATTTATTCTCAAAAGATGTAACAGAATACATTCGGATTATTTTTGTACCATCTTCGTGATGAACCCATGATGTCTTTAGAAAGCAACAATAAAAGAGAAAAAAGAAACCAAGTTTTAATTTGGTATAGTTTTATTACACTGCAAGTAGTATAATACAATCAATCTTCGAATTAAAACTATACAATGTGACGTAGTACACAAAATGTACTCACTAATTACAGCAACATAGACTTAGAGAAATATTCTACAAACTTCACAAGCGATAAATTCGTCAATCGATCTTAACTTCGTGGCGATTTCATAACGCCATGACGTCATCGAAATACATAATCTCTCGTTCGTAACAAAATAAAATATTTCCAACCGCTTTTATGCTTCAGAAATGGCGCTGTATCTTATCTTATCTTATATATTACAGATCCTCCTTCTGTATAGAAGATTATTGCGTCATACATATTTCTATGATTTGTGTTTAGTCCTGTATTCTTACTAGAGTATTAAAAGATGATTAAGCGTTGGCTTTCCTGGTTTCTTCAGGCAACCCAATCCACGCCTGAATACCGAACTAAAAGAAAGAAAACTTTTATGTGTTTGTTCTTGCATATGGAATAAGAAAGGTGTTTTTATTTTTATGTCTTTTTGAGGGTTGTATTAAGTTATCTTTGTGTTGTATTTCTAAATTAGAATTAATTGCATTATGTATAATTACTAATTTACTCTTGGTTCTTCTATCCTCTAGTTTTTCAAGGTTTAATTATTTAACTAATGGTGTTACTCTTGTCAGTTTTGAATATTCTCCTGTAATGAATCTGGTAGCTCTTATTTGGATTTGTTCAAACTTATCAATATTTTCTTTGGTGGATGGGTCCCATACAGAAGATGCATATTCTAGTATAGGTCTCACCAGGGTGAGATAGCATTTTAGTTTTATATCTTTGTTACATTTGTAAAAGTTTCTTTTTATAAAGACTAAGTTTTTGCTTGATTTTTTAATAACTTCATTGACATGCGGATTCCAAGATAGTTTCTAATTTATTATGACTCCTACTTATTTCGCATCTTTAGTTTGTAAAACTTCCTATAAATAATATTTTCAAAGAGACACAACAGACTCCAAAATTATTTCATTTGTTTTACTCAAAGGATTCAATCATATTTTCGTGGGTGCCCAATATCTATGAAACTAGAGCCAATTCAGCAAAAGCAGCGGCAGTTTTGAAATCAGCACCCATGAAGTGCTATAATTTTATTCAAACATTATGGCAATTGGAAAAAAAAATTTTGGTTTGTGTTATTTGTTTTTAATTATTTTTTAAATTGATATTTTATTTGCTAAATATTTTATGCGGTACTACGTACTAAGACATTGATTACTTGGTGGTTGGACACTTCGACGACGGACGAATCGACCCCGGACGGTATGGCCCCGGATATTTCGACCACAGGACGTTTCGACCTTAGTGAGTTTCGACACTATCCTTTCTACACTGTTTATTTTTCATTTATTCTTTGTTTTTTTATTACTAGTATTATTTTTCATTAATTTATGGTATAGTATGAATTAAAAAGGAAAAACAGAATTTCAACTCATATCCAAACACACTTCAAAAGGACCTAATTTATAATTGGTTTTTAAAGATGTTTATATTAAAGTGGTTCAAAGATTTTAACTGTGATAACAAAAAAAAAATGTTTTTTAAGGTGTCGATATGCTTAATAATGCACCTCGCAAGCGTTGGAACCATTACAAACGCGCGCCATTCCATTTACTTCTTATGTTCCTTAACACTTTAAGATCTCCCTCGCAGAAATACCGATTGTAAAAAGACGTACACAATTGTAAGTGTTTTTAAAGTTACAAAATTTTACTAGTTAATGCCGCCGCGTAGCATACAATAATAACATTTCGATCGAAATGTTATGTGCTCGGACTGAGCGGGGTCAAATCGACCGAAGTCAAATCGTCAGTAGGAGTTCACTATCCCTTAGTATTTTAATATTGGTTATCAAAATTCTATATAAAATGTTAGTTAATTTTTATTAATTAACCAAGGAGCTAATACATTATGGACCCATATTTGTTAAATTTAGAAACACGTATTGCCAGTTGCTATCCCTGAAACGTATTCAACAGTATCCAACAATTTCATGACGATCGGATGCATGGTTTGGTCAGCAATAAAGTACATCACAAAACATTCACACACACAAAGACATACTTTCATTAATATTTTTTAAATATGTAATGGACAAATACATTAAGGGGCCCCTGGACACATTCGATGCAAGATATCAATATCAAAAACCGGTTTATTTTATTTCAATTTCTTCATGGATTTATTTCTAAATATTGTTCAAAAGCGAATGGGAAAAATATCTAAATATTTCCAAAAATAGACATATGGGGAAATCAGCCAATAATAAATTGACAGTTGAAGTTCAGTGCGCTGAAGTATTTTAATAACGGCTATAAAGTTTTTGTATACAGAATATTGTTAGCATCCATTCATTTACCTACTAGGTAACGCATTAGCTAATTTTTATTTAGCTCATTTAAGCAAAAATGACATTAAGTGCCCCAAGGACCATCCAGGGCTAGATGTAAAGTTTAAAAACCTTTTCCTTTCAATTAGGATGATAATGGATTCATTTATCACTATTTGTCAAGATCTTTTATAATTGCTTTAAGGAATAAAATCTTAAACTGCTACGAAAAGGGTATTTTTTGGCACTTAGCCCCAAATGAGTGGCAATTAGACGGATATTGCCATAAAGTATTTTAATATTGGCCATCACTGAAAGTGTGTTCAGGTTCATCAATTTACCAAGCAGATAGCGCTTAAATTAATATTTATTTACCTCATTTAAGCAAAGTGAATTTATGGCTCCATTCGCCCAATGTGGGTTAAATCGAAGAAAAAAGAAGTTGCCAGCTACAATCCCGGAAGCGTTCTCAACATTCTAAAATGTGAATGACGATCGGATGAATGGTACAGTCTGCTATAAAGGACATACACACATACATACATACTTTTATCATATAAATATATAGGTATATATGCAGACCTCCACTAGTTTTTACCAGTCAAAAATGACGGAAATTTTCAATTTAAATATTTTTCAGCTTATTAACTTACCCCTTTTGCCTGTAGAGTAAATAATGGGATAATGTGGAGACAGAGAAAGAAAAATTGAAATTCATTTCCATATTGCACTATTGTATTCGGGAGTTCCATAAGAATAATTTTTAGTGAAGTTTTTTTTTCATGACTTTTAACCGTTGTTCTTTCTAAATCTAACTTTCCGAACGGACATACATAGTAAATTATAAATTTTGATTTTTAAGTCGAATATATATGTTTTAAGAAAACGTCATGGCTTAGGCTGTGCACCATATAACCTTGCATAAATAATAATGACATAATAATTATAATTGTAATTTCATAGTCAACTAAAGGGAATTTACAGCAAAACAGTTTGATGTTTCGAAGTATTCACAAAAATTGTTAACTTGCAGCATTGAAAAAAGAATTAATAAAAATACATTTATTTTTTAAAATTAATTCGCCAATTCGCCACAATGCTCTCCTACATTTAGTAAAAAAAAAAATAAAAAAAAAAAAAAGCATTAAAATTAATAGTAAAACCACGTTAAAAAACAAAACAAAAGACATTAACTTAACAGCCACATAGCAAAGAGAAATGAACTTTTGTCACAGCAGAAAGAGCCGTATGCCAAATTTTAGCTCATGCGAGCAATGCAAAGTGAAAGTGCGCCATAATGACGTTGCAACATTTGACGTTAACACACACATACACTCAGAAGATCAAGCTAAATAAAAGAGCTGTCAAATCATTTTTACCCAGATAACGTATTCAGGACTAACGCAAACATTTTGAAACAAACAAGTACATTCTTGTTAAATTTAGGCAATTTCATTTTGTCAATGTTAGCCTCATGCTCTATGGGAGACACGCCACGCATGGACGATTTCTTGAAAAACAAGAAATGGCCTCATAGAAAACATGACCTACTGTTTTATGAATATTTAATTGGTGACAGATCAAGTGCAACAAAGTAAAACATAAACGAATAATTTGAATTGAAACAACGTTTGTATGCACATTAAAAAATGGAGTTATTTTTAAGTGTCTGTTATTACTCAAAAGTAATAATATCTTTGAACTATTTATTCTTTATAATTTGTGAAACTGAATATTATGAAAATATGAGTTAATCTTAATTGTGAATTCTATAAGGTAGAAACAAGTTTTTTCAAGACCTACGTGTGTGAAGATATTTTAAATTCTTCTGGCCAACTAATATTCCTCTCAATTTTACTGTATAATCCTTTTCCTTTTATTTAAAAATAACTACTTCATAACAAATAAGCCTGTTCTAATTATAAAGTTCAATGTTTTCAAAAAGAGATTGTAACAATTTTAATTGCATTTGCAATAACTTTTAAACATCCAATTTCAAATTGTTTTATTTGAAAGAAAACATGTGTTTGTTGTTCTTTGTTTATTTTTCTTTAAAAAATAAAAATAATTAAAGTGCAGATAAATATTTTTTTAAAAAAGTTTTTCATTATTATGTAGTTTAAATAAAACTAGATTTTTTTAGAATTTGAATAGCAAAAATCTGCTAGTGATTCTAAGCAAATGAGCGCTTTAAAATTAAAGGTTATCATATGATACCAGGCCAAGAATTGCTGTGACAAAATATTTATAAGTATTGCTTAATATTTTACATATGATTTTTTTCTAGAGTAAACGTTGTTGTTGTTTTTTTTAAACCAAGTAACTTATCCAAATTTATTAATAAAATTAAACTTCATGAAGTTTACACTTTGGATTTTATAATTCTAATTCCTCAAATCCAATTTTTTACCACGTTCCCTTTACCAAAATTAAAATATTAGCTAAAAACAATGACGTGATATAATATTTTTACGCCTAGCAACACCACGCTCTGTTTCATCTGATTGATGAGGCAGACGTCTTGGAACGAAATAATGAAATGTTCGACTTTTTTTTAGAAGGAGATCATACCAGGACACAATTTTAATATCAGGTGTTAATAGAATTAAAGGCATGACCAGACAGGACACATTTACATCCCCTGTTCACGACCAATGTAATTGATTTAAATTTATTTTAACTTTCCGTCCTCAAAATTTTAAAACCCAAACAGGTGATTCTCAAAAACCGACCAATTCCATATGGCTGACCCTCTAACTCAGCAGGTCTTCAAAAACTTCATCTTTTTGCATTCCGGGGAGATAGGAGCCTCGGAGATATACTTGTAAGAAGTCACCTTCCCACAATAAAAGCATATAATGGAACAAAAGTTTGCAACCGTAACCGTTGCAATACTTGTCCTTATGTGGTTGAAATTAACTAAATTTCTTTCCATTTGAAGCAATTCGTAATTAAAGATGGATTCACTTTCACAAGTCGCAACTTCATTTATGCAATTCTTTGCAAGAGATGTAATAAAATGCATGGGGGTGAGATAGGTCGTCGTCTTGGAGATCGGTTTAGAGAACACCTGTACAATATAAATCAACAGGCTTTGTGTCCTGTGTCTAAACATTTTAACAGCGTTGACCCTGACGCATTTTGGATATTGCAGTTACTTGTATTCTATATGCACCCAATACCCATGATAGAGTCCACATGGAAAATATACTCATAAAACGATTTGGTGCGTTGGCTCTATATGGAATTAATCAAATCCACAATTTTACCCGACTACAAAATTTTTTTCCCGTTGTGCTTTTTACTGATACTTTTGATACTTCCACTTCATGCTTTTTCTTTTATTATGTGTCTTTCTATGTTTTTTTCTTTATATTTTTATCACATAGACTCTAATATGTTTTAAGATATATTTAGGTAATTTTTTATTTTACTAGCAATTTCACCGCACTTTGCTGTGAGAAGTTGGAGCATTAGTGATGAGTGAGTGAGTGAGTGCATAAAAAAAACTAAATTTTGGCCCCCGGCGCCCAGCAAGGGATATTTTAAATATTATTCCACCTGCTGCCATCGTGGAGGTGTATTTAACAAACCCTCAACATTTCATGTGTTTACCTATTTAAGAAATAGCAAGAATAGTGCTTTTAAATTTGTATATAGCCCATATTAGGAAAAAGACGTTTCTGAGGCAGCGGCCCCAATGAGTGTGAATTTTAAAATTATTTTACGCCAATTTTGTCGTGAGAGGGTTCGCAACAACTTCCAAAAGTTTTATATTTTTACCTACACGATGAATTGTGAAATTTGTGATAAATCGGTTTTAATTATAAGAAAAAATTATATTTGATCCCCTGGCACCCTACGAGTGGGAATTTACCATTCTCTTTCGCCAACTTTCATTTGGAAATTTTACTCAACAACTTCGCAAAGTTTTATGCTTCTACCTACATGACGAAAATGAGATTTATTGATATTAAATTTGTATATAGTTTATATTAGGAAAAAACTTCATTTGGCTCCCGGCCCCCATTAAGAGATATTTTAAATATTTTTTCACATGCTACCATCGTGAAAGTGTCCTTATCAATTCCCCAACGTTTCTAGAGTCTATCTACTCGATAAATAAGAGAATTAGTGAACTTCACTTTTTTAAAACCTCATATAAGAAAAAAAAAATTTGTGGGGTGCCCCTGCCCCCATATTCTTACGAAGCTTTATGCTTCTAACTATACGAGAAATAGGAGAATTAATGATTTGAATTTGTAAATAACTTATATAAGGAAAAAAATTTTGGGGGCCCCAATATTTTTGAGTAAGAATTCAACATTCTTTTTCGCCAATTATTTTCTGTTGATTGTACTCAACAACTTCCTAAAGATTATGCTTTTACCTACATGGGAAAAGGGAGAATGAGGGATTTTTATTTTTGCCCCGGCCCCCCAGTAAGAGGTATTTTAAAAATTATTCACCTCCTAGCATCGTGAAAGTGTATTTATCAACTCCCCAAAGTCTTATGATTCTACCTACTAGGGAAGTCATTAAATTGGTGATTTAAAATTTTTATATAGCCTATATCCTATAAAAAAACTTTTTCGGGGCCCCATTCCCCATGATTTGGAAATTTAAAATTCTCTTTTGCTAATTTTCGTCGGAAGCATGTACTCAACAAAGTTCACGTTAATGTTGCCTACATTGCCAAAAAGAATAGTTAATTTAGGTAACTGTTACTTTTTAACTTCAATAAAAAAGCTTTTTTGTATTTTGAAATTTCATTGTTCGTGTACAAAACTGTATCCTCATAAAAATGTCTTAGCATCAATGCATTTAAGCATAATTGTGTTCAACTGTAGGAACACCTGTAAATGAATAAACATATTTTTATATGTATTATATTTGCATTTTTGATTACACTAAAAAACAACAACTTTCTTTCGGTTTTAAGAAAGTAGCATACTCACAGTAATATATGTTTAAGGAAAGACATGTTATTGCAATATCTAAATTTATTTTTTTGCAATTAAAAAAAAATTTTTTTTTAAATTTAAAAAAAGCTTACTGTAATAAATATATAAGTTGCTAAAATAATTACTGAATAAAAAGCTTACTTCATAAAACTATTTGAAATTTTATGTAATGCATGATAAATGATTGGAAAGTAAAAGTTGTCAGCACTTTAAAATCACATAATAATTCTGAAATATTTAAAAAATATGCTGGCTCAGAATTTTTATAAAAGACACACTTAGTATGCGACTCATTTTTAAAGCCTTGAAGTTGCTACAACACGATTTGTCACGTTCAGGTTGACTCAGCAAAATATTCTTTTATTAAAAGGGACTTAGTGCAATATTTGCTCTTGTAGCGTGTTGGGAAAAAAATTAATTAAATTAAATAGGAGTAATAAAATCATATATATATAAAATGTTAATTTGATTTTAAAGTGTTTTTTGTTTTGTGTGTGTGTGTATTTGTGTGTTTGGTGTTTCAAAGTTAAATTTGTTTATGTTAAATTATACCAAAGACAGTGTGTCTTTTAAAACTGCGACGTCAAGAAAGCTGAATGGGGGCAGTCCATAAAGTATGTAATGCTCCAGACGGTAGGGGGTCTAAGAAAGGGGACAGTTTGTGACGGGGGCAGGGGGGATCCGGCAATGTGTGACGTCATGGTGTTTTATGTATACTTTTAAATTATTTTGTTTTTAAAAAACATATTTTTGTTCGAAATTGGGACGTACTTAAAGGGGGGGTGTCTGGAATTTTTGACAGTCTGTGACAAGGGGAGGGGGAGTTTAAATTTGTCAAAAAATAGCATGATGTACTTTATGGACGGCCCAATAGATAAACAAATTGAAGGGCCATTTACACATGTTTCTTTTTTTTTTTTTTATGAAAGGGGTATAACTTAATTGTGTTGAGACATGAATGAAGAGGTCAAATGCTTTCAAATTTAACCAGCATTATAAAAGTAATTGAAATCGTGCTAAAACGTGTAAGTGCTGAGTTTACAATTTTGGAAATAAAATCTTGAACACATAGCATATTGATCTAGGATGTGTGAAGGTTTAATAATTCGAAAACTGATTTTACTTCTTTGGTTTCTCCAATATATATATATATATATA
>MUZC01000645.1:360075-370727 GCA_002072015.1 Radix auricularia | reverse complement strand
ATATATATATATTTTTAATATATATATATGTATATATATACAAATAAATCCCAGGGGTAAAAGAAAATATCATTAAAAAAAAACAACATAATTAAATATATTTTCCAATTCAATAAAAAAATATTTGACAAAGAATTATAAATGTATCAATTATCATTCATATTTAAATGAAATGTATTTTATAACTATATATCTTGCCCTGATTTTGCATGGGTTCCTTAATGACGTTTTCGGTTAAATCCCACTTAACGCTCTTACTCAACATTGCCACCATCATTGTTGATATGCCGCATACCAAAGAAATTTCAAAAGTCAACTAATAAAATTCTAAAACTAAACCTAACCCTAACCCTAAATTAACAAATTAAAATTCTAAATTTAAACCTAAAAAACAAAGGAAAAGAAAGCAGAAATAATTGCTATATATCTATTTGGGATCGTATAATCAGGTTCAGCCCATGTTTTTCTTTGTGCTTATATGAGCCATATAAAATTTAGTTTATGCGTTAGTTACTGACAAAATGAATGGAACATAATTTTTTAAAAATTAAAAGCTTGGTAGCCCATATTAAAATACCTAGGGGCACTGAAAATCTAATGTCAATTTCTTCGAGTCCGGGGCTCCAAATGTCTTTTTTCGTATATGGTTAAGATATTTGTCCCATTCAAT
Source organism: Radix auricularia (assembly GCA_002072015.1). Classification (NCBI taxonomy): domain Eukaryota; kingdom Metazoa; phylum Mollusca; class Gastropoda; family Lymnaeidae; genus Radix; species Radix auricularia. The sequence goes on along the minus strand of MUZC01000645.1, from coordinate 370,057 downwards.
TTTTAACGATATAGGTATATTGCAATATAAAATCGTTCGAAAATGAAAAAAAAGAAACAAAGACAACTGGATTTTGATCACACATAGCGTATTAAAAATTTAATAATTTTATCTTTTTTTTTTTACGTACATAATTTCTCCGTTTCGCGTATTCGAACTGTGTATACTTTAAAATAACCTGTTTTATAAGGACAATGATATTTTTTTTTTAAAAAACATTGTTTTTAACTATTTAACAATAACACAATTTAAATTAATTGACATTATATTGAACAAGATTATAACTATTTTTAAATATATCCCCTAACAAAAGTACTTGTTTTAAATTTAATTAAATTAAATACTTAGGTTATGGGCATTTTAAAAAATGCAATAAAAGGGCGCAAAATATGAAGGAAAACGAAAAAGTGAAAAAAGAGATGAGGTCTTAGGAAAAAAAAATCATAGCTTTCGAACAACTTGGGATAAAAAGATTATCTTTATGTTTTTACTAATCATCAAGCAATTTCTATACAGCTGTATTACTTTTATATATAATAACTTTAATACGTTATTTAACTTGTTTTCAGTGCTAACTCTTTTAAAAATAAGTTAATGAAAATATCAATTGCCCGTTTTTATTACTTCCCTTGAAATTTTCAGTTTAATGACGTCATACATCTGTATTTTTAGCTTAACAAAATTATCGATTAATTAATCGGTAATTTTTCAAAAGTTAACGATTAAATTTAATTTAATCGATAACAGCCCTANATATATATATATATATATTCAATTTGAGAAGAATTCATATTATTAATAATAATAAAATATTTTTAAAAATTAAATTTAAAAAATAAAAAATATTAAAAAATTGTATAAAAAAACCATTGACTGAAGTTTTCAATTACAAAATAAAAAACAGACTAAGGATCAAGTGTTATAATTTTTTTCATGTTTGAGATAAAACTACCAAGTAAATAAAAGGATCATTATAAAACTTGCCAAATTAAAAAAAAATCGTGGTCTTTATTGAAAAGCTGTAGGGTTTTGAACTCAAAAACATTGATGATTTGATGTCAATTTAAAAATAAAATATGTTTAAGTATTCTCTTACAGGATCTTGGCAAATATATTTATTAAATCATTATCAGGATTGAGGTAAACAGGCGTTTCCAACATTACTGGTTCAACGATAAGCAATTTTACATAAGTAAATTATATGATTTGCTGCTCATTTTTGATCTCTTAAAAAGGAATTTTTTATCCGGGTAATTTATTTTGTCGATGTAGCATTGCGTCCTTATCAGGTTTACCCAGTGGCGTAGCTAAGGCGGTGCAGGGAGGACAAAAGTCCATTGGTGCCACGACAGTGGGCTACAAAATGGACATTTAAACTATGTATTTAAGTTTATTTTGATGTAATTTAATGTTTCCCAAAATACGTCCGGAAAATTAAATTTTGAAGCACCACAAATATCTTAATTTCAAACCAGTTGGTAAGCATTAATTTTGCGCCCCAATTGAGCATTATAGGACGCCATTTTACTCATAAGCAAATAGCATATCAACAACTTTCGATTTCTGTTACAGTTTTTTTGAAAATAATAATTTATATTAACTCGTATTATCTGGTTGAGCAACTAATTGATTCGTTACCGAAATTTTTTTAATCAATTTTTAACCCACTTCCTTGTAAGCTAGCGAGCTGACATTTTGCAGACAGACTCTTGCCGATGCTAAAAATGAAGTATAAAAATTTCAGATCGATCAAATGTACTATACTTAAATTATAAACATTTTATATTATTGTATTTATTTCTATAATTCATTTAATGGTGCAAGAGTGTCGTGGTGCGTATTATATTGAACAACCTTTTTATAATCACTTAAATATTGCGCAGTGTGGTTGGTATAATATTGACGATACTTTTTTGTGAAATATTCCATATATGTATATGTGAATGCTAATAATTGATAATCTGTCTCGTGGTGCGCACTATGCTAAGCAAGCGTTATAACACTTTCGCCATGATCAAGTCGTGCTGAAATTTAGCAGGCAGACTGTAGAAGGGTTTTTTTTTAATATTTTTTTTTACGGAAAATACTTTAGAAATTGATGTATTTGAGATGTCATTTTAAAAATTAATTTTGTATTGTCATGCTATGTGTATTATAGTAAACATTCTTTTAGTTATGACTCGTATATTAAATATTTAAATTTTTCAAATGTGTGTTCATAAGTATGTAACATTGCAAGAACAAATTTGGAGCGATATTTTAAAAAATGAAATAGTTGTAATAAGTTTCTAGTTTCAAAACGTTTTTTACTGCGTCGCCATGAGCAACATCTGCATAACTACAAAATTAAAAATGTCGGACATTTTTTCTCTGTGATCAACCTTGTTGCTAGGTATGAACGCACTGTTACAAAAAACCTAAAACATGCCCGAAAAATCCCGGTAAATCATCTTTCTTATCACCGAAAATTCAAAATGAATTTATCCACCTGCTTAAAACGACTGTAAGTAAACAGCTGTTATTGAAATCAGAAAAGGGGTAATACGGTATCTTACATGACCCAAAAACCGGTTTACGAAACCGGGAACAGCTTTCTCAAATCATCGGATTTTTTTATGTGCAATGTCAAACCAAAAAAGTAACCATAAACAAATCTGTTTTTTTTTTTAAAGATACATTCAAAGACGCAGAAACACTTGAAAGAGTTATTGTAGGGAAACTGAAATCTGATAACATACCTCTAGCCGACTGTCGGTTTCTATGTTATAACAATGCAGCTGTAATGACTGGGCATATAACCGGCCTGTAACAGCGAATATCTACCGGAAATCACAGAGCATTGTTCGTCAACTGTAGTGACCACATTTTAAACCTTACACGAGTACACTCAACTAAACAGTGTGCAATTGGTTTCATGTTTTGTGTATTTTTTATGGAATATTTGAAATTATGCGTTTTTTTTTCTCGTTAAACAACTCGTTGGGAAAAATTAAAAAAAGAATTGTGCCAATCACAGTGAAACAAACTAGAGTGCACTATTAGAAGCGGGTAAAGCTATTTAAAAAGAGTAGATGATCTAGTAGGGCTATTGGAAAAATTATCAGAGGATGCAACTAGGACGCCTGACACCAGAAGTGATGCATACATTTAGCTAACAGGTATAAACGTTTTTAAAAACTTTATACACCTTTATATTAAATTTAACTTTCTAGCTTTGTTACATTTCTGAAACATCGTACTTAGGAAAATTGATCGTGTCCAGAATCGGTTGCAGATCCTACTATAAATTTCAAAGATGCAACATTTGATCTTAAATCGCTTTAACAAGACAACAATCGTGAAAATTTAAGCAATACAAAGATAGACAATAGAAAAAAGATGTAAAGCATGGGAAATCAAGCTTTACAGCAGGATTATACATCGAAGGATGTCCGAAGAATTAGCAAGATATGCTGGACTTTCTGCAAAGGAAGAAATTGTAAGTGAAATGAACAGTGTAACTAAAAGACTCCCATACGAGATATCAAAATTATTTTTATGTCTAAAAAGGCTAAACACCAAAATTGGATTTTTGATGGACGTCAAAACTCTTCTCGGTGAGACAAATGTTATGAGCTTCGTCAAAATTGCTTAAGATGTTGGACATTTCAAAGACACTGACGTCAATGGTCACAAGTTGTGCACATAAATCATTTACTGCACAATTCGGCACAATTAAGTTCTACAAGAAACTAGTTCGGATCTTCTTGATTGAATTTTTTATATTAAAATCACGAATTTCAGAAACAGCTTATTTTAATGAAAATACTTCTATGTATTGCTGTTTAAATTGCAAGCAGTAAGTGGTCAATCAGAAAAAATGAAGTTTATTTTGTCTTCATAACGTGCATTAATTTTAAAGCGAACAGATCGTATGAGTTACGTTGTACTCATTAGCATCGAGAGAGAGTCAAAATTTAATAGACACGTTCAGATATATATATATATATATATATATATATTAGGGCAGCGAATTTAACGATTAATTTCTCGGTAAATTATTTATCGATTCAAATTATATTAATTGATAAAATAGCTCTTATAATTAATGAAGACATTTTAAAATAAAGTTTCGCTTTATTAAAGTAAGAAATAGTTATTAATAATAGTTTGTTGTTTTTTACCGTAGAAACGTCTCCATTTAAAACAAAAATAATAAAAAAATGATTTTCTAAGAGTGAGCGTTTAAATAGGCAATTTTTATGAGGAAAATGATATAAAAAAATAAACATGTTTTTACTTAATTACAAATAATAAAATAAAAATTCCTAGACATTAAATTGAACTACTTATATTTTTAGTATATATCTCCTAAAAATATTATATTTTTTAAAATAAATACTAAATTTATTGTCATATTATTAAATTTTCAGTTTAATTTCGTCATATATCTTATTTTCAGCTGTAATCAAAATTAAAAATTAATTATTTGATATTTTCTTACAAAGTTAACGATTAAATTTAATTAATCGGTAACACCCCTAATATATATAAACTAGATTGTGACGGGGCGCCGTGGCGCCCCTTTTTTTAGGGCGCCTAAGGATAGCAAAACAAAGCTATACACGACTACGCTTCGACCTTGAAAAATTGAAAGATCCGGTAATCGCGGAGGCGTTCAGAGCAAAAATTGGAGGGAAATTTGCATCACTGACCACACTTTGTGAGTCGGAAAAGTATATGGACATATATCTAATCACTGATACCTTCAATACCACAATAATTGAGACAGCAAAAGATATACTTGGCAAAAAACATGCCATAAAAAAACCATGGGTCTCCACTTATATCCTAGAGATATGCGATGAAAGAAGAAAACTTAAGAACGTAAAGAATACTGCAGAAGGAGTAATCAAATACAGAACAATGAATAAAAACATCAGGAAAGAAATGAATAAAGCAAAAACAAACTGGATAGAACAACAATGCTCAGACATCGATGATAATCTACAGAGAAACAACTCAAAAAAGGCTTACAAGATTGTCAAAGATCTGACATCCACCAAGCAAGGTCGCATCCCAACAATTCAAGACAAATCTGAGAAATGTATTACAGAAGAACAAGAAATAATAAAAAGATGAACCGAATACTCTTCTGAGCTATACAATGAAGACTCAAAGGGCGACTAATCAGTGCTCAATAGCCCAACGTCATCTAACATGGACATGCATTACATTCTCCGTGATGAGGTGGAGGTTGCTGTGCGAAAGCTGAAATAGGGGAAATCGGCTGGAGCAGAAAACATCCCAGGTTAACTGATTCAGGCAGGAGGTGACCCAGTAAAAAACATTCTAACTAGCATGTGCAACAAGATCTGGCAGACAGGAGAATGGCCAACACCCTGGACTCAATCGCTGGTTATAACGCTCCCAAAGAAGGGTAATCTACATTTGTGTCAGAACTACCGTACAATTAGCCTGATTAGTCACCCCAGCAAAGTCATGCTCATGGTAATACTAAACCGACTAAAACCACGAGCAGAGCAGATCATTGCAGAAGAACAAGCAGGCTTCAGAGCAGGAAGGAGCACAACAGAGCAGATCTTCAACTTGCGAGTGCTCTGTGAAAAACATCTGCAACACCAGAGGGACTTCTTTCATGTCTTCATAGACTTCAAAAAGGCGTTTGACAAAGTGTGGCATGCAGCACTGTGGGCAACCATGTACAAGTACAATATCAACGCCAACCTCATTACTGTGATCAAGAACCTATACAACAGAGCATCCAGCGCAGTACTCTACAACAGCAAGCTGGGAGATTGGTTCAAGACCAATGTTGGTGTCAGACAAGGGTGTTTACTCTCCCCCATCCTCTTCAGCCTCTTCATAGAAAGAATTATGACTGATGTGCTCGAAAACCATGTCGGAACAGTCAGCATCGGAGGAAGTATAATAACTAACTTACGCTTCGCCGATGATATAGACGGCCTAGCTGGCAGCGAGGACGAACTAAAAGATTTCCTTGCAAAGCTAGAGAAGACGTCGAAGGCATATGGCATGGAAATTAATGCAGAAAAGACCAAGTCATGGCAAATAAGAATTTTACAAGTGAAATACGGATAAACGGTCAAAATCTCGAGGAGGTCCCTACCTTCAAATATCTAGGGGCTGTAATATCCGATGAAGGCTCAAATCCAGAAATTCTTGCCAGAACGGCCCATTAACAACTGCAGCACTAAGCAAACTGAAAAACATCTGGCAAAGCAAGAAGCTCTCCCTGAGATCAAAGATTGGACTAATGCGCTCTCTAGCGATGTCAGTCTTCCTTTATGGTTGTGAGGCTTGGACGCTCACCGCAGACCTCCAAAAAAGAATTAGTGCGCTTGAGATGAGATGTTTTTGAAAGGTATTAAACATCTCCTACACGGCGCACATCACGAACGAAGCGGTCCGCAACAAAAAAAGTGCTGTCATTGGCCCTTTCGAGGACCTTCTCACCTCAATTAAAATGAGGAAACTACGATGGTACGGAAACGTGTCAAGATCTGGAGGTCTCTCAAAGACGATATTGCAAGGCACAGTCCAGGGAAGAAGGAAAAGAGGCAGACCAAGGAAGAGTTGTGAGGAAAACATCAAAGAGTAAACCGGCCTTTCATTTAGCGATTCCCAGAAGGCAGCTCAGAACCGTGACACTTGGCAGCTCAAAATGGTGCCCCAACGATCCAGCGTCGGGTTAAGGGATAGTTCAAGTTCAAGTTCAAAGGCGCCAACCTTTTTCAAAAGCCCAGCTAACTTGTCCTTTTTTGATAAATACGAAATATTAAATTTTCTTAAATGTTCGCAAAATATTTAATAATAGGGGTTGTATTTTGCGCACCGATGCACACCAAACAATGACGTCCTCACATTGAGTATTTTTACAGTGCTAATCATCACACGCTTTTTCAAATAACTGCTGTAGACTGTCGTACATTGTTCCTCGGCGTTCCAGATCCAGTGACTTTGACTATTATATTATTAATATTATGTATGTAAAAAATTGTTTACACTCGCATAGATTATTGTTAGTCGTGTGCTATTTCATTACAATACCATATGCTTCGAAAATGAACCTTTTCTTGTGGTCTCAGTGAGTCTCCAGGATATGACTTTCTGAGAGGGGGCTCAGATTTTGTGGCATGTCCCAAAAACGCAGCTGACCGTCGCTACGCCAATGGATTTACCAATATCGTACATATATATAATATATTGTATACGACGAAATCACGGTATTTAAGTGGGAGAGACAATTATGTGTACTAACAAAAGTTGACAAAAATTTGAAAACAATAATTTAATTAAAGAAAAATAAAGTTTTAGGGGCTTTCAAGAATCCAAAAAATATAATATTTTATGTTACAAGCAGGAATTATTTTATAACATTGCTGTTATAACATTACAAACAAATTAATTACCTTATTAATATGTATTAAATTCAGTTTAAAATGTTCCATTGTTTAATACATGAATGCAAATTAAATAATTATTTTGATTATACGTTTTTAAAAATCGTCAATTTTATGCTACTGACATTGCTAGTACATATCATAGCAGTGACTATTTTACTTTGTTGCTTTTAATCAATGACTGGAGCCACGTTATATGCACGAATATCGCAAAGAAGCAAAGTAATAAATAAAAATCGATACATCTATAAAAGCCCCAAGCGAGAGCGCTATGTTACATTTACAACATACATTCAACCACATAGTGTTATGTATTCTGTGTGCCTGCCTTAAAGTAAGTACATACAAAGTATGGTTTAATTTTTCATATATGTAAGTACACTTAAATGCACAATAAAAAGGGAAAATATAGGGCCATTATGTTGTTTTTTAATGTATATTATTTTTGTCTTTCCAAATGTGAAAGGAATGCTACCATGCACTTTTGATTTTTAACTTTGAAAGACTCAAACCATAACACACGCAAATTAAGTTAAATATGTTCATAGTGGCATCGTTAGGGGGCGGGCCTACCCTGGTGACACCATCAGAGGGTGACACCAAGGCAAAACTTGTACTGTGTTTGATTTATGTCGGAAAAAAGGAGCACATCTCTTTCAACTAGAAAGGAATGAAGAAATACAATGAAGGACGTCGAACGTGAAAACTTTTATTTAAAAAAAAACAACAGACAACTTGCAATAAACACACAAATAACTTTAAAATAAATCATGAAGATGAGTGGGGAAAGTCGCAGCAGAGTGAACTTTAAAAAGGTTCGACATAATTTCTTCTGCTTCGAAAGATATAAAGCCATTTTGACTTTTATATACACCGACAGCATAGACAAATCCCACCTCACTACTTCTTCTACCACAGTGGGGTGTGGGGGGGGTGGACTACGATTTTTTTAATTAACAACATACAAACAAAAGGATTGGTTTTCCTTATAATTGCTTTTCTAGAATAAAAATATAATTTCGAAGTCTTTTAATTAACATTCTGTATTTCTATACATTAAAGGCGTGCAAGATTAGATATTTATTTTTATATACAGTACAGGTAGTCCTCCGGTTACGACACGAACCTGACCCCATAAATATTAGTATTACGCGGCATTTCATATTTTTAAATGCTTTTTTAAAAAATGGAGCAAGGAATCGTTTACATTATTTCAAACAACAGCCTTCGTTTTGGGATTTTGTCTTATGGCGAAGTTATAACTCGAGCCAATAAAGGTAAATAAGCTTTAAATAGTTTATTTTCAATTCTCTTAGAGAGAGCATATTATTCTTGGTTGTCTTGAGAAAATTCTAACTTATGTTTATATATTTTTAAAACTTTATAAATGATCGCTCTATGCTGCAGCTTGATGTCGTCATTGAGAGATAGAATCGAGTACGCGGTTACAATTGTAAAGGACTGAGTAAAATTAAGCTCATTCTAAGGAAGTAAACTTTTTTTTAGCTCTGCCATGTGCACATGTTTCATTTTTTACATTGTGCATTTTCCTTATCCTTAACTAAACTTGGTGCTGGAAAATAAAGTTCTTAAGAGTTCTCAAAATTGAACTAATTTTGAAGGTAAGCCGTCTTCGAAATCACGTCAATATTCTTTCATTAACTTGAGTGCTGCCTATCGGATGGCGTCAATCCCGAGGTCAGATAGGTTTGTTAGAAGATCAGATTTCTCATGGATGTCTTTCTATGCATCTAACCGATGTTATAGGGCTCAAGATAGTTTGTCAATGATTACCAGAAATACGTTTTTGGTGATGTCAGTGATGTCCACTTATCAAACCTACACTTTCTCGTTCATTTCTTACATCTTTGTGCCCAGCTGACAATCTTTGTCCCACAATACTTTATTAACAGATGTCAATTCCATGTGTTTTTGAAGTACCTGTCAACAATGATTAGATCCAACAAGCCAGGTAAAAAGATTTTGAAAAAGACAAACCAAATCTGACTGCAGCAGGACAACTTCTTGCACTTTTCCCAACCAAATAAATGGAATGAGCTAGTAACCGTACATAATGAGCAACACTGCATTTATCAATGAAAATAGCCTAAACTCAGTTACACTTCATAAACATCTCTATCGTATGACTGTCCAAGGCATTTTCAGGAATTCATACAAACATTTGCCAAACTTTATTATAGACAACAATTTCATTTAAATAATATTGCCCCTGGCTTTAGCCCGCTCAGCCAACCCCTTTCATCCGCCATAGGGAAGGGGGGTCATGCATCCGTGACGATATGTGACAAGGGGAGCATGTATTTTAAAAATGTGACGTCACATAAAAAGCGCACACATTTAAATAAAAGTTCCATTTATACATTTGATAGTTAATATTTTATTTAATGGCGTTTTTAATTGCTTCATTAGAGTTACGATATTATAGTGCAGATTCTCACTAAATACTTATTAAAATGACACAAAATAATTTCCAACATTCTAATTTCTATTTAGAAAAAATGACTTTTTAATTTTTTTTACGCGCGGGGGGGGGGGGG
>MUZC01000645.1:338511-359353 GCA_002072015.1 Radix auricularia | reverse complement strand
TATATATATATATAATTTGTTGTAAAAGTTAAAAACTTACCTTTTAACAGTTTTCTTTATATTGATGTAACATGCACTTCTTTCATGCATTTTAATCAATCTAACATAAATGAATTGTCTTGATTTTTTATTTTACAATACATTTTTTACCAGATGTCAGAAACAAGTTACACCTTCTTGCTTGTAGGGAAGACAGGAGTGGGTAAAAGTGCTGTTGGAAACTCTATCCTAGGAAAATACAAATTCAAAAGTGACGATTCGAGCGAGTCTGTGACAGACAAATATTTGATTGAAAGTGGACAAAGAAATGGTTTGAACTTAACAGTGGTAGATACACCCGGTCTAATGGATACGCGTTTGAATGTAGATACAAAAATAGAACCATTGCTTGGACAATTCAAAGAAATGATGAGCAAATGCCCAACAAATGGAAAAGTCACTGTTGTCATTGTTATAAAATATGCTGAACGATCAACTGTAGAGAACAAAACTACAATAAAAGTTTTAGAGCATATATTTGGAAAGGATTCACTCTGGAAATCTTGCATAATTGTAATGACTCATGGAGAACAGTTTGATGATGAATATAAGGGGAAAAAGACTTTTAAAGAGTATATTTCAGAACAACAAGGTGAAACAGGAGATTTGCTAAAGAAATGTAACTATAATTGTGTACTATTTTATAACAAAACTAACATCGTTTCCAAGAAATTACAGCAAGTGGAAGAATTTCTGCAATTTGCTCGTCAGATAGAGAAAGTCTATTCTATTGAAAAGTTCAAAAAAGCCAAACGAGAACAAAATCGTTTAAAACTGGAAGAAAATTTAGTATCTATAAAAGCTGAATTAAAAAAAGAAATTCAAATAATTTCAGAAAAACTTAATTCTATGACCTTAACAACAGAGTCATTTGATGAAATTAGTTCTTTAGAAAAAGAAATTATTAAACTTTTAGGTCGTACAAACGAAAAAGATAATCCTAATCAGATCTATTACATTGACGGTGAGCAGAAACTTTTAGAAGAAATAAGAACAGAACTCAGCTTTTTGAACAAAAAATTAGATCATTTGAAGCAAAATTGTAAACAATTGAGAGATAAAGACAGCATTTATTCAGATCTCGAGGAAATAAAACAAAATATTGATCAATTTAATATGAAAGATGAAGATAATGCAAATAAAATAATTTCTTTTGAAGAACAGCTCATGTCTAAAGAGAAAAACATTCATCAAATGCAATTATCGAATGATTTCAAAAAGGAACTTTTATTAATCATTGAGAACACAAAACAGACACTAATTAGCAAAAAGATTAAAGTACAACAAGTTATTGAAACGTCTCTGAACACAAAAATTCAAAATATATACGATTATTTGAAAAAATTAGACTATTGCAACGCTGAAACTTTTAGCGAGACAGCTGAAACAGTTAAAAAGGAAATCCAAGATGTATACCAGCAATTACAATGTATCTATGCTACAAGTAGCACTGACTTGATTGATCAAGTCAAAATGTCTCTAAAAACATTTGAGGATGATTTAACTTTGAAAGAAGAGTATCAAAATCAATTACGAGAAAAAGATAACCTCCTGAAATGCATTGAAGAATGCGAAACACAAGTTGTAAAAACTGATCCAAATGATAAAGACATATTTATACTGATTTCCAATTTTGAAAATGAATTTCAAAAGTTTCAAGATCTATTAAACAGTAAAAAGCTAAATGCTGAATTCACTAATCTTCTGAACTTGTGTATAAGCAACTCAATGAAAACTTTGGACTCTTTAAAAGCTACAGTTCAAAGAAATTACGAACAAGATATAAATTTAGAAATAAAACGCCTTGAAGATGAAATTAGTCGTGTAAATTCGTCAAAAGAAATAGCACCTGACACTTATGAACAAATTTCTAAAAATTTAAATAAGTTGGACTGTAAACTGAAAGAAAGTTCTGAGAAAATTGATAAAGAATTTTTAAGTACCGTAAGGTTATCGATGTCGAAAATTGAGGGGAATATCACAAAATCATTTGAGATTGCTGAGCAATCTAAAATAATTAATGAACTGCAAATTGAAATAGAAAGCATTATTAATGAGATAGAAGATGTTCAAATAAATGATGCACACGTTTTTGACAAAATTTATATGTATCAAGAAAAAATACAACAGTTACATGCAAAAATAGAAAGATATACATTCACAAGGTCTCTTAATTCAATATTATATAAAGCTAAGCTAAAATTAGAAAAAACTTTAGAGAAAGTTAGAGAGGCAATTGAAAACGAATTATATTCCCAAATAAGCGATTTATCTACACGAGCAAACAATCTTAAAGACTTCGACTCGAATGTTTTTGAAGTTTTGTCCTCTATGCAAATTGAAGTATCAAATTTAGAACAAAAAATCCGACAACAGATACATCATTTAAGCGTCAATGCCCAAGCACAATTTAATTCACTTTTGAAAGAAATTAACGAAATCACTAAAATAAAAGTACAAATAATGAATATAGATAATATAAAAATAAGAGTATCAAAAACTGATGTTAGTGATTCAGAAATAAATGAAATAATTCAGAAGTTTGAAGATGAAATGCAATTGATTTCTTTAATATTGACCAATGCAAACACATTTAATGAGGATTTTACTGCAACTATTCAATTCAAATTATTTGAAGCTAAAGATGAACTAAATCTTTTGAAAGTCAAATTGAAAGAGACAAAGGAAAATAATCTTTTTTTAAAATTAAAAGAAATTGAAAAGCAGTTTAAAAATATTGACTTGAGTGATGAACATTTTCTTGTGGTCTTATGCAATATTAAAACGAATATTGAAAACCTTTTTGCTGAGCTTACAACAGAAAAAGATAGTTTAAGTAACACTTGCATAGAACGCGTAACTTTATCTCTAAAAGAAATTGAAAAAGATATCTTAAAAACTGAACAAGACTTTCAGCAGTTGAAAGTAGATCAAATGACAGTTAAATTTAAGAATGAAAGTGAAGAGAATAACAAAACTGATAATTAAGTAAAAATATTTAGTTACAAACTAGCTTGGTTTGAAGGTAACATTTCCTAAGAATAAACAATTATTTTTTTAACAATTATTACAGGAATAACCTAACATAACTTTAAACATTGTAAAATTGACCCACAAATTTAATTGGAAAAGTAATGAAACATTCATTGTTTAAAAAAAAATTAATGATTAATTTCTCAAATAATAAGTACAAAGTTTTACAATTTAAATTATTTAAATTGATTAATAAAGCAATTAAATTTTAAGAAAATACATTTTTAAAAAAATCGTTTTATAAATCAATAATTTATTATTACACTTTTTTTTTAACCACAAACTTCTCATTTAAAAAAAGATGTTTAATGGGTAAACAATAAAATAAGCTCTTTCATCAGAAAAATGACTTTTAAAACAATAAAAATTATTTTACTTAATAAACAAAAACCATATTTCAATTCATGGCAATTATCTTGAACTAATAATATATATTTTTTTTTAATCCAAAATATTTACTTTTAAAATCAAATTCTTAAGTTATGGGTATTTCCAAAACATGCTCTAAAAGGTCCTACAATTTGAAGGAAAACAACATAATAAAAAAAGTGATTATAAGGTCTTAAAAAATTATTGATTAATGAATCAGTAATTTCTCAAAAGTTAACGATTATATTTAAATTAATCGATAACAGACTTTAAAAAAAAAAAAAATTTATATATATATTTTTTTTGTTAAATTTTGTTTCAATACTGCATTTAATTCTTTGAAATATTTTATAGCAGACCATAAAGAGAAATACGTCCCAACTAAACAACAAAAAAACATAAAAATATAGACCTCAATAGATATATCAAGCCGTAGTGATGATGCAGCCTCTCAAAATTAAACAAGAAAATATTTAACATTGCGAAATTAAGTAGATTTGAGCTTTAAAAAGTAATAAAAGAACTAAAAATAAGTAACTTCATAGAAGAGTCTCCGAAAGGGTAAAATATAAATACCCAGATTTTGTCAGAAAGTTAAAATGAAATTAAAATATATTACAACAATGTCTTCAATCCATTTTAAAAAAATCTGCATGTATATCTTTATACTTTTCAAATGGTACAATTGGTCAACTGATATCACTATTTTGTGATATTTAATTATTTATTTTTTTACTAAAACAAATAATTTGTTAAACTAAAAATTTAATGGTTTATGATATTAATGATGTTTTCATTATTTATGACAGTTAACATAAATTAACGACTACGTGATTTATTTACATTAAATTAAAGTATTATTATTATTTTTATACATATTATTTGTATAATTGTTATCCTGTAAAGTATGTTAAAATATCAGTTTTAACAAAGGAAAAATAATATGCCAATGATTATAACAGATTTATTGTCTTTTTTAGTAGACGATTAATGAATCAATTACTCGATAAAAATTAATTGATTAGAATTAATTTCATCCATAAAAATACGATAAAATTTTAGAAAATATATCCGACCTTTGTTTCCAAATTACTTATATTATTTTTTTTTTTGGTATTAATATCATTTTTTTAGAAGTGCATAAGTAAGCAAACATGTTTTTCTTCCTAAATTCTTTAGGAGCAGAACACATTTGCTGAATTTGGTAACAAAATTTGCAAGCGATTGAATTACCGTTAAATAGCCGATTTCTCGAAATGATTAATCGCCATTTAATAGGATCTATATGTGCGCTATATAAAATAAATATTTAATCTCATATTTGCCAAATAGGCAGCATTTTTAATTATTTTATTATTAGCATTTTTAATAAATTTTAAGGGTTTACACTTTTTATAAGGCAAACATACATATAAAAGTTTACATGGGAAATAAAAATAAAATACCATTAATTTTGTAGTCTCTTCATTCCGTCTAATGCGTTCTTGTAAGACAACGTTTCTTGTGTAAGCCTTAGATGAATTTTAATGGCTTAATACACATACTATCAATATATACATATATATATTAATAAGACTGTATCTATTAATTTTATGCCAATAATCTTAGATTCTTGTTCGAATTAGTGTATTTAAGCTTGTTGAACAAATGTACTTCGTAATTTTGAAATATTTCCGTTTAATTCCTACATCATTGCACTATCAATCAGTTTCAAAATTTAAAAAAAAAATCATGTAGACTCTATCACTTTTAAAAAAAAATTGTGGTAACTTAAACAGATGATTGAGCAAAAACCGAACATTTTATGATATTTTTATCTCCACATTTCGTTGTGTTTTTACGTTGCGCTATTAATTATTTAATACAATTACAAAATAATATTGCAAATATCTTTTACTTTTTCATTGTAACCGAATCTAAACTTATGTAGGCTTTGTGTATAAAAATGTTCATAAATTAGTTTTGTTTTATAATGATTAATTAAAATTACATTTTATGTCTTTTTAAAATTACGTTTTTGCTTTTAATATTTTTTTTTTTTAAATAGTGAACAATAGCAAAATTTTCAATCAGAGAACATGTAATTTATATCTAAAATAACAATACTTTAATAAATGTGAACTAGGTATTTCTGCTATGTATATTTTGGATCTTGATATCTATTATATAAACAATGCTAATTTTCTGATTTTGAAAAATCGAGTATAAAAATTATTTAGCCGCAGTTTATTTGGCACACATATTAATCTGTTATAATAATTCTTTTATTTTGAATTTATCACATTTTATACTTTAAAGTATAATAAGATGCCTGTAAACTTATTAATTTTTATATGTTTCTTTTTAGTTATTTTTTCTTTTTTTTTTGTTTTGTTTGCCTCTAATAAATTGTATTTCTTTTATAAAGATTATTTAATTTTTTTATCTTAAGTTGTTATATGACTTATACAATAATTCATCATTTACCATAGCATAAGTCTGTGAAACCTAACTACTTAATTTTATATGCAACAACTCAAAATTACTAAGGAGTACATTTAGGACACAAATGTTTTAATTCTCGTGCAGTAATTTTCATTTTTTAAATTGAAGAAATAAACACAAATTGCAATTACATTGCATGCGTCTCAACTAATGTAGATCTAAATTTACAGTTCCGACAGGCTGGCCTAAGGGATTGGATTGGAGAAACTTGGCGACGTTAATTTGGTGGCCCTAAATGTAATAGAAAAATGAAGAAAATAAATATGGAAAGATTTTTGTACGAGGCCCGCACTAATGATGAGACTAATCGGATGCCATAGATTGTTGCCTAGATAGCCTAACCTAACGCCGGCCTGGTGTCAGGAGAAACATCTTTAAAAAAATGTATTTTAAATCTTCACCAATGACTGAAATTATATGATAGCTATAAGGAAAGTTCATATTTCAATCTATATAAATGATATAATAAAAAGTGTCTAGTAACATGATTTAAATATTTTCTGTTGATTGTATATGAATAATTAAGTATTTACAAGAAAAATCCATGAAACTTTATACTTTATTAAATTATATTATGTATAAAGCTATTTAAATTGCCTCTCCAAAAATGAAATATCAAACAATTAGCATTATCCCACTAAAAGAAAAAAAAACTTACACCAAAAAAACAAACAAACAAAAAACATACATTAACAAAATAAATCAAATATAAACATACCTTTCACATGTGTGCGCACAGCGAGAAAGATTAGCAGTTAATAACATTTACATTTACAGATTGGGGACATATTTTTTACATAACAAAAAAAAAACCATCACTATAATACACACCCAATAGCGCAAGTGGAAATTATATTAAAAGGTGGTTTAATATAATACGTATCATGAAATTCTTGCACTAAAAATAACATTTTGAAAAAAACGTTTGCTTTTTAAAAAATACAATTTTTTTGTGTGCTTAAACCTTAAAACAACATTAAAATAACTAAAGAAAAAATAGAAGAAAAAGGTAAAGACAATAATATATAATGTGTACATAATAAAGATATATGTCAAAAATCAATATCTATCTATCTATCTATCTATCTATCTATCTATCTATCTATCTATCTATCTATCTATCTATCTATCTATCTATCTATCAATCTATCAATCTATCAATCTATCAATCTATCAATCTATCAATCTATCAATCTATCAATCTATCTATCTATCTATCTATCTATCTATATATATATATTTATATAGTGTTCATTTCTCAATGTAACCTGAAATAATGGGTTAAGTTAAATAATTTTACGGATTGCATAAAAAATCAACTTGATTTACTGTGCTAAAACCCTAATGTTTAATCCTTGTGAACTAGAGTCCCTAAATCTTTCTGTCAAAAGCATGTAAGACTTGATACCCCATTCGACTTTGCATGATTTTAAACAGATATAAATTCTTCGAATGTATTACTAGTCTTACTATTCAATTCATTTGCGTATGGTTTAAAAATTCTAGAAACCCCTTTGATTTTTTCTTTTTATTTAAAACAGATTTTTAAAAATAGAATCAACTTTAAGTCTTATCCAATGACTGTTTTCTGTTAAGCTAATCTCACATGATAGAATGTATAAAATATTTTTAAAAATTCTATATTTATCATTTTCTTCAAGATACTTGAATAGGGTATTATATAAAATCTTCTAAAAACTTAATGTGGTTTAAGTTTTCATATCTTTTGCAGTTGTTTTAATAAAAAAAGAAATAAGACAAATTTCAAGTTTCATAGAATGCGTTTCCAACTGTTCTTTTTTAAAAATTAAATGTATAATGTATTTGTATTATACTGGGTTAAAGAAAACAAACTGAAAGATGGGATCCCTTGAATGAGTGGGATAATCTTGCGCAAAGGTATTCGACACAGACTGGGATTCCATTATGCATCGGGATAATGGAGAAAGGACTTAACGCAACGGGATCTTAAAGGATATAACTGGGAAGTGTAATTCCAACAAAATCATGTTGATTTTAACTCAATTTAAAACATGGATATAATCCGCAAGATCGATAAGAAAATAAATGCAGAAAATATCTCAAACCTCGACGAAAAACGAGAAAAAAAGTATACATTTATAGTTCAGTGCCCTGCTTCCTTTAATTAGCTATCAAATTTATGTATAAAAGTTATGGTTTAAATTAATTCCATATACACAGTAGCTAACGCACATTTGGGCCCCTACCCCAATGAGAGGGATATTTAACTTTTTTTTCTAATTATCGTCGAAAGCATGTACTCATAAAAATTTCCTAAGTTTCATGCTTCTAACTATACGGAAAAAAGGAAAATTGGTGATTTTCAATTTTTATAGAGCCCAAATTAGAAAAAAAAAACAGTTTTTTTTCCCCCGGCCCCACATGAGCCAGATTTTTAAAAATCTTTTTCGCCAATTTTCGTCGTGAGAGACTACCCAACAACTTTGCAAAGATTCATGCTTCTGTCCAACACGGGACGTCCGAGAATTATTTATGAATCAGTGAGTGATTGAGACAGTCATTTAGGGCTTTCACTTTAATTATTATAGATATAAATATATACATAAGCAAAACATTCCATTACGTGTCCCCTGGCCAAGTAGGTGCAACATTTACATTTTGAAACATTTGTTCATTCCATTTATGATCATATGTAATATATTAGCTATATTTAAGAGACCGTTTCATAAAATGGGAAATAAAATTAATATTAAACGTTTACGATAAGAGACCCGAAGAGATAAACATTAAAGATTCTATTCACTATACAATTTTAAATGGACTATGAAGTCATTATTTGTATAAGATACATTCATTGTCTTAGTTGTTAACGCCAAACAATTTGTATACATCTCACATACGCAAAAATAATATTAAGGGCCTCCGGGCTCAATCTGTGCAAGATATTGACTTTAAAATACCCTTTTATTTGAATCTAAATTATGTTGTTGTTTTTTTCAATAGTTTTCAAGGTGTATACAATTAAAATAAAAAGTTAAACGCATTTTAAAAAATTAAGATTTTTGGCCCCCGGCCCCAAGGAGTGGAAATTTAGGTTGAAACGCAGTATGGTATTTTAATATGGGTTATAAAATATACATTTACTAAGATTGGTCAAGATTCTTTAATTTTGCAAGAACCTAAAACTTAAAAATAATTTGAATAAATCTCAAAGAAGAAAAAAAAAACACAATTAGGGCCTCTGGTACCCCATGACTATGAATTTTCAAAATGTTTTCCACAAAAACTATCCCAAAAGCGCATTCAACAATTTTCTAAATTTTAATCGTAATCAGATTAGGGCTGCGGAAATTAACGATTAGTTTCACGATTAATCGGTAAAAAATTTGATATATTAAAATTATTTTAATTCATAAATTAGCGACATAAAGAAGGGAATGTATTGTACACTGTTGTTTAGAATTATTAATATTTTATTTATAATCAATAATAGTTTGCTTTCTTACGTACAAACTTCTCTATTTAAAAAAAAAGATTTTTAAAGTGTAAACTTAAAAATAAGCTCTTTTTAAAAGAAAACTGACATACAAAATTAGACCCTGTTTTTTTTAAAATTTAATTCATTGACATTAATCTAAATTGAACTACTCATATTTTTATATATATCATTATTTTAAAAATAATAATTTGCTCTTTTTTTTGGTTGCTTCCTTTGAAATTTTCTGTTTAATAACCCCATACATTTAACTTCAAGCTTTAATCAAAATTATCGATTAATTATTCGGTAATTTGTCAAATGTTAACGATTAAATTTAAATTTTTAACCGATAACAGCCCTAGATCAGATGAATGGTTTAGTGAGCTATAAAATGCAAACTTGCATACATACATTATATATATATATTAAAGAGATTGAAGATAAAATATATTTATTTTTAAAACTTCTGTCATTTTTAATGGGTGATACCCTGGTATATATATAAACTGGAAGAAGAAAAAAAAGTATAAATATTTTGTCAACTATTCGATAAACATTTATTGAGGAACGTAACCAAGAGCTGGTTGCTATAAACGAATATTGGACTTATTGAAAATGTGTATGATTACGTAATGAGCCATTCCTTTAAAAGGTTTCACTCTGAGGGATATCACATATTTCATTTACTACGGGTAGGTAGACTTGTGCATGCTATTGCGCAAAGGAATAGAAATCATACGTGTAGAGTTGTACAGACTTCATGTAAGTTAATGATAAACTACAGCTTAATAGGAAATGTGAGTTTATATTGTGAATGAACAATATATTATTAGCCTCTTAAAAAAGTGTAGTTTTGCTATATGTTTTTTTTTAAATCTTGAAATAGTATTATTATCACAAATATGTTGATAAAAAATAGAAAAAATCCTATTTTCTACCATTTTTAAATCAGATTTTTTAGTAAGATTTAAACGTTAATAGCCAGAACATAGAGCATTGTTGGATATTTAAACATCATAATTCAATAGTAGTTTTACATGATTTTCATAGTTTTAAATTTAGTTTAACTTTGTACTCTTCAAAAAATTGTTTTTTTATATATATACTACAGACTTTATATATATATATATGCTACGGGTTGAAAACAACAAAAATAACTATACTTCGTTTTTTCGTCTCAAATTCCATTTAAAAATTGAGCAATGAGTATGCCCGCATTATTATATTTGTCTAGAGATAAATAAAAATACAAACACATTTTTTTATAAAAATCAGAATATGTGTGTTTAGAAAATAGAAGGTATGATTAATTAAAAAATTACCCATACTTTTTTAAAATTTCTACTTTAATAACGCATGCTTTTCTCTGTATACTCTACTAGAATATTAAAGGTCATTACAGGGCAAGATTTAATTTATTTTCAAATGAATCATAAAATGAAAGCAATAAAATTCAATATGATTCTTTTGGTTTTAGGTAAAAGCTCTATAAAAACACCAATTCCTTTTTCTAGTCTAAACATGAAGTAAGTTCAAGACAGATATATTATTTTTTAGCCAGATACTATTTGTGAATATTTAGGGTTAAGGAGCGTGGAAAAGATGGTTTATATTTTTAAAAGACATATTTTCTTTTCACATAAATTAGAACATAAACACAATTATGCTTTCAAAAAAAGTTTTTGAGAGATTGATCTTCTCATAAATATTATGTCATTAATAATGTCTTCCAAATCGTTCTTTTTTATAATAGTTACAATTTACTAATTTTGCATATATTTGTTCCTCTTAGTTAAACGGATTTTTTATTATTTTTTTTTATTTATATATAGTATATATATATTAGGGTTGCAGAAAGTAACGATTAATTTCTCGATTAATCGGTTATATGTTTTACCAATTAAAAATATTTTAATCGATAAAATAGAGATTAAAATTATAGAAAAAACTTACAACAAATTTCGATTTATTAAACTTTAAAATAAGCAGTTTTTATAAGGAGAATGATATTTTAAAAAATAAACATAGTTTGTACTTTATTAACAAAAAACAAAATTAAAATTCATTGAGATTCAAGCTAACTACTTGTAATTAAACAGAAAGTCTCCTAAAGTATTTGAAAAAATTATTAAATACTTAAGCAATGGGCATTTTATGAAATTTTAAGTTCAATGACATAATCTCATTTTCAGCTTTAATCAAAATTATCGATTAATTATTTGCTAATTTTTCAAAAATTTACAATTAAATTCAATCGCAAGATTTGGGTTTAAAATTTACCCTCATTGTTTAGCTTCAGCTATGCAAAAGAAAAATATACGTGTCTAAGAAAAAATGTTGTTGCTACCCAGGGTTCGGCAATATTATTAACTCATGGCCCCTACAACTGAAATGCACCTTTTAAATAGTTCAGAAACTTGCCCCTCTTTATAAGGATAGACCTTTCGCTTATAATTATTGCCCGCATACTTACAACAGTGTAATTTAGAAATACAACACAAAGATGACCTAATACAACCCTCAAATAGACATAAAGTTAAAAACATCTTTCTTATTCCATATGCAAGAACAAGCACATACAAGTTTTCTTTCTTTCCGTCCGGTATTCGGGCGTGAAATGGGTTGCCTGAAGAAACCAGGAAAACCACCACTTTATTATCTTTTAAAACTCTAGTAAGAATACAGGACTAAACACAAACCATTGAAATACGTAGGACGCAATAATCTTCTGTACAGAAGGAGCGTCTGTAAGATAAGATAAGATAAGATAATTGAAACATATACATATTCCACGCACTTTTTAAAAATCCCTGAGTGCAATCTACCTAATATGTATATAATATATGTATATAATTTATGTATATAATATATGTATATAAAGGTAGATAGATAGATAGATAGATAGATAGATAGATAGATAGATAGATAGATAGATAGATAGATAGATAGATAGATAGATAGAAGCATTATTGCATAGTTTGATCGATGGTTTTATATATATATATAATGATGGATTGATGAATAAAAGGAAAGCTAGCTCTATATATACATTGATAGATAGAAACTTATATACTTTTTCTAATGTGTTATATTTGATGATTGTCTTTTTTCAGATATTTGCTCTTTGAAATTTTACTTTTCAAATGCCGTAAATTTCGTATTCTACCTGGTGGTAACATGTCTTAGTTTCAACAATCAAAAAAACATAAACTTATATCAACAACAGATTGTTCTGCACCTGAAAGGTAAATTACTAATTGTCTGGGCTCCCATCTCTTCAGATATACTTTCATCAACTTAATGATTTTCTGTTTTCTTGGTATTCATAAGTATATATATTCAACAAACGCTTATATTTTCGAGCTTCTACTTTAAAGCTAGCCTTGTTTAACTTGTTTTCTTTTTGGTAAAAAAGGGATTTGAAAAATTCAATTGCTTTTGCTTTTAAAATATTTGCAATTGGATTCCTTTTGTATGCTATTTTTGTTATATTTATGTTTCATTGTAGTTAAATATATGAAAGGCTTGGCAAGAAGCATATAAGGGAAGACACTGGTAGATCTTTTTTTCTGTCCGTACGATATCTTCTTTTGTCTATTAAACTTTATTCTGACTACTGTAGAATTGTCACTTCAGCTCGAGTGAAGCCTTGAAGAAAAAAAAAATTATATATAATATATATTTTTTTTAATATTGCTTAGGATGCGTTATTCAGAGTCGTTCCCAACATTAAACTAAAAATGTTATGTATTAGTCCCTACAACTCTAACAAGTTTTTATATAACACATTTATTAATATTTTCTTTTAATTTATGATAGATTAAGATGATAGACATTTTAATCATTTAGTTTATTTACGATTATAATTTTTTTTTAATGTAAAAATTTAAAGAATAAATAACAAATAAATAAATTACATTTAAATAGGTACTGAATAATACATTGTTATTTAAACTATAAATTAGAAGTTGAATACAAACAACATGATATATTTATTAAAGAATAATAATTTTAAAAGTAGCATGGTAGTTAATGTAAGTTAGTCCTTCTTATATTTTTTTCTTTATCAATCTATGTAGGGCTCATGATTCACTTTTCTGATTTTATATTTTTCCTCAAAAAGATTTGTTGCTGGTATACACGTCCGTGAAGTCAAAATTTTAAGGCATCTAGGTAGAGTGTGAGTTAATGTAGTTAGGCAAACAAGAAAATAAGACTAAGGGGCTTTAATCGTTGTCGACTCAAAAGATTCCTTCAGAAGCTCATTACAATAAAATTGCCATTGGCAAAACCAGAAGATCTTGATATATGTTCTTATTTTCATTTGATTCATAAAACATTAATAACTTAGGAACTGTTTTGGTGGGGGCGGAATGAGTATACGCCAAAAGAAAGATGTAGGGACATACTTTTGCTTTAAAAGTAAGATGTAAGCCTTGTCAGTTTTCGTATTAGTTCATCTTATTTCCCGCAAAAATTGTATGAAGCACGTAAGCAACTCTTGATGTTTTCTGTAAGTTCCAATTATAAAATCCTTTTCCTGGTGCGTGACATCCTCAAGGTTGTTTAAGTCAAACAGTGTGTATGGAACCAAGACACGGTCGTAAAGATTCAGTGCGCTTAACTGGCGTACCGATGGTCACGGGTTCGAATTCTTGTGAAGGCAAGGATTTGTTCCTGGGGTCTAGGTCGTCCCTTAGTCATCCAGCTCAAAATAGAGCCGGTTAGGCCAGGGTAGGACATTTCGACCCGGACGATTCGACCCCGGACTGTTCGTCCCTGCCATTCGCCACAGAGCATTTCGAAGTCGGGACATTTCGACCCTTTATTTTCTACACCGTTTAAACTTAATTTTTTGTTCTTTCTTATTGTATTATTATTATTATTTTAAACTAAATATGATTTAAAAATTAAAAACATAATTTTCATCTCTATTTAAAACACATATATAGGACATAAATTATCATTGGGTTATTAAAATGTATATATTTAAGTTGTTTAAAGATTTTCAGTGTGCTAACAAATACAAATTACAGTTTTTTTTAATACTTTTATTTAAAACATGGTTTTGATATGCTGAACAACGCACTACGCATGCTAAATTCATTCAAAAAACGCGCCAGTCCATTTACGTCCACGTTAAGACCTACATCGTAGAAATACTGATTTTAATAAAACGTAAAAAATTGTCAGTATTTTAAATTTTAAAAAAATAAATGAATAGTTAATACCACCGCCTAACAGACAATGACATTGAAGCAGCTGGACCCGCATGACTTGAATGAACGTAAAGCCATTATTAGCTACATTTTTTTCCTGGGCTTACATAATGATCGGTTACAAAGGCTAGACTCAGTGACCACTACAGAACACCTGTGCTGCCGATGGTTATGGACAAGGTAAATAGATTGATTAGGGGGGCAGCGATATTGTAGGAAACTTTAGAAAGGACTATGTGACCACATTGCCTTTTAATCTGGCAACGAATCGGGGTTCGGGTGGAGTTAGATATGATCGGAATGACCTGAGAGAAATAGTGCATTTATCACATTCATGAATGTTCATTGAATGTTTACTGATTATACGTGTAAATACCTTTTTCTAATAATCAGTAATTACACGTTACAAATAACTATTTCAAACTGCGTTTAATTTTTAATACATTATAATATTATTTTAACTTATTTTAACTTATTTTTATACCAAAAATGAATTTTAAATAGCATTTTCAAAAAAGAATTTCTATGGAGCAGATAAAAAGGGTTCGAAACGTCCGTGTTCAAAACGTCCTGTGGTCGAACCGTCTGTGGTCCAACCGAGCGGTGTCGAAACGTCCTGAGGTCGCACTGGCAGGGTTGAACTGTCCTGGGTAGAATTGTCCGGGGTCGAGGTGTCCATAATTCAGTTGGGTGGCTTGGTAATACGTTGAAATCTTATAGCCATGGCATGTGAACACTGCAACATTTACAAACAGATCCCCAAGGCCAGGTCGTTCTTACGCCTCTGGGTGCAATGGAAGTTTTTCTGGTTTTCGAAATCAGTGTTTGGCATTTATAAGAAAAAAAATCAGCTGTGTAATAACACAGCTAATCGATTGAATTTCTATTGCCGCTTTGATGTCTTTTTTATTTCTTTTAATAAGTTCAATTTTTTCTTTTCAAATCGATTTACTTTATTTCAGATGTATAAAGAACTTTACACATTTTTGCTTACCGGTAAAACCGGAGTTGGAAAGAGTGCTTTAGGTAACTCTATACTTAATGCATATAAATTTGAAAGCAAAGATACAGGTGAATCAGTGTCTCGTGCAATTCAAGTGGAAGATACAGATACATCAGACTTACAATTAAGAGTAATAGACACCCCTGGTTTCATGGATACAGGAGTAGGCACAGAAGAATCAAAGCTAAAGTCTTTACAGGAAATTAAAATTGCAATGTCTAAATGCCCAGATGATGGAAAAATTGCTATTATTTATGTAATCAAATATGGCGATCGTTTTACAGATGAGAATGTGAAAACACTCAATATACTTGAAAGTATTTTTGGGGAAACGGAGCTTTGGAAATCATGTGTCGTTGTAATGACAATGGGTGAGAATTTTTATATGAATTATTCAGACAAGTCGAAAAGTTTTGATGACTACATGAAATCATGTACACCAGATAGTAGATTAGGACAATTATTTATAAAATGTGAATATAAGTGTGTTCTTTTCTCTAACAAGACACACGATGAAGGAAAAAAGGCCGAACAGTTAGACACTTTGATCAAGTATGTTAAAACACTAGACCACGGATATACTAAAGAAAAATTTTTAGAAGCTAAAAAGGAACAAAATCGTCTTGAACTGGATTCAAAGCTTTCCAACTATAATGAAGAATATCAAGGATATATAGACCAAATAACGGAAAACTTAGACACACTTGATTTAAATTCTGATTCATTTGAGGAACTCGCAGAAATTGAACATTTCCTTAGTGAATATTTGAAAAAAGTAAATGATGTTGATTCACCCGACACAGTTTTTTACCGACAAGGCGAAAAAAGGTTGTTAGAGGAAAAACGCGAAGCCTTTATAAAGTTAATTGGAATAACTTTAAAGAAAAAAGAAACAGCTGAGCAACTTAAGGTAAAAGATGTGCTGGAAAGAAAAAGCGACCAAACTATCGATAAAATAAAAAACACTAACACTCAGGATGAAAATGCAATGCAATCAATCATGGAAATTGAACAAGAAATTGACACAATTTTTGAAAATCTACAAGAGGCAAAATTGTCAAAAGAACATGATGATTATATAAAAAAATGTATAGATACACTAACTGAGGCAGTACACACACTTAAAGTTAAAGTTAAACAGCAAAAAGAAAATGAAATTCATTTTAAAATACAGCATTTTTTGGAAAGAATAAATGCAATCATATTAGATGACGCAGATTGTCATGGACTATTTTTTAACTTAAAAGATGAGTTCAATCTATTAAAAGAAAAAGTCGAAATTGAACGCGCGTATTACGATAATTTTAAAACTATAGAATGTGCCTTACTTAATGCACAAAATGAAATAAACAAAAAAGAGGAAACAATATTAGAAAAAAATAAAGCAGACAAAATCGAAGCTGAAATAATAGCAATTGAAAACATGATAAGAGAAACAAGTCTTGAGGATACAGAAATAAGAGCACTTTTAACCAAATTTGACAACAATCTCAACATGATTCTCGAAAGCTTACAGCAAATTGATTTAAGGGCTGACTTTAAGGATCACATAAATACTTTATTAAATAGAGCTAATAAAGAACTTAACTGTCTGAAGGAAAAAGCGAAGAGAAGAAAAGAAGAGGAAATAAATGACAAAGTAGGAAACATGTTTAAAATATTAACTATAGTTAATATAGCTGATGAGAATATTTCTGAAATTCTGACAAAGATAGAAGATGAACAGTTGCTGTTAAAGGAAACTCTCGAAAAAGACGCAAGCGAGCTTAATCAACCATTTTATGAAACCGTAATTAGACATTTATCAACAATTAAATGCACTATTAATGATAAGCGAGAGGCTATTCGACAATATCAAGAAGCAAAGCATTTCAAAGCAATGATCAATAATTTAAAAAACAATATATCGGAAACGAGTCCAAATGATGATACAATAAATATCAAATTAGAAAATTTTGAAAAAAAAATGAAAAACATAAAGGAAAATATAAGAGACTTAATATTGAGCAACGATTACACCTCTGACTTGAATGCAGATTTGAAAAAAACCAAAGGAAGTTTAAATAATTTGCAAAAGAATGTAAAAGACATCGAAGCAAATGAACTAATTTCAAAGATAGAGGACATCATGTTAAGATTAAAAGAAATTAAGTTTTCTGAACCAGCTGTCAAATCCATATTAGCTAAATTGAAAGGAGATTTAGATCAAATTAAAAATGAACTAAATAATAAAAAAACATACTTTATTGCTTCTCAGGTTGATATTATAAAAAGGAAAGAAGATAAGGCTCGTCAAGAAATTGAACTTAAAACAAAACAACATGAAATCGCTAACACATTTCTTTCAGAAATTAATGATATGAAAATTAAAATTGATGAAATTTCGCAATCACATAGCAGAGCATGCAAAGAAATGCCTGAATTGGAGAAACAATTTAAAAACATTGAGGCAAAAATAAAGGAGGTTGAGTTTATTGATCCGTTTAAGTTAAAAATACAAAATGCAAGAATAGAAACATGTTCAACGCTTAAAAATTTAAAGAATTATATAAAAGAAACGAACCAAAAAAGATTTAATAATAGATTTGGAAACCTTCAACAAGAACTAAATAATACGACTGAGGGAACTTTAGACACTTTTTTGGCTCTAAGAAAGAAAGTAAAAAATTTTAAAAAGGATGTTAATAATGATACTCATGTTGATGATGCTTTTAAAGAAAACATAATACAACAAATAGAAATTATGAAACGGAAAATACAAGAAAAAGAACAAAACATCACACAAAGAAAACAAGCACAACAATTTATTGAAAGATACAAAAAACTTATTCACGAAATTGAGTTAATCAATCCAAGAAATGAAAATATTTTAAAAGATATAAGGGATAAAGAAGAATGTTTTACAACAGTCGTAACTGAAGCAGAAAAATTAACACTTAATAAGAGTCATGCTGATTCAATTAAATTAAGTCAAGAAGAAGCATTAAAAAAACTTAACAATTTGAAGAAGAGTGCACAAGACTGGTATATAGATGATATTAAAAGAATACATGAGAAAATTAAGTCGGTCAGTCATACAGACGATAAGTGCCTTGAAATATTGTCTGCAATTGATTCTGACTTAAAATTGATTGCTCCAAGGACAAAAAGCTCATCTGAAATGCACAATTTTTGTAAATCCAGGTACGAGGAAATTAAAAGTCGTGCCACTGCGTTTTTGCCCCTTAAAAGAGAATTTTATACACTAGTTTTTAAGCTAAAGAATCTTCCAAAGAGTACATGGGTAAGCTCATTTTATAATATTCAAAGAGAGGCTGAGTCTCTGGGAACAAAAGCAAAAAGTACATTGAAGCACACAGATGATTTTAATACTTTTAACAACAAGTTAGAAATTCTTTTGAAAATAATTAATGATAAAAAAGTAAGAAATGACTGGGAAATAGCTGGTTCAGTCTTTTCAGTTATTCCATTTTTAGGAGGTGGAATTAAAAGAATGATGACAGACGGAAATGATGATCGCGATGACAGTCAATTTAATATGTTGCTAAGGGAGAATTAAAATTGCTTAAAACTAAATGTTTTAATTGTCTGAAGTCTCAGCAATTATCTTTGACTTATCTGTGATGAGAACAATAGAAAACAAATTTATAGAAATATATATCTTAAATATATTCATATTTATGTAGTACATACCATAATTTTTTTTTAAAAAAGCGGGATGGACTTTAAGAAAAATGTGATTTTTAAAAACAATATAGTCTATATATGTTTAGAGAATTCACATTTTCGATAAAATAACATTTATTAGATCTGTATGCAAAATATGTAATAACTTTTTAAAAATTATTAGTAGATCTATGTCTCACAATGAAATTTTACGTGTTCCTTTAACTATTTAAATATTTACAATATTAAATATACTTCTATATTTAAATAAGTTGATAGTAATTGACTGTAACTCATTAAGTATTTAATTACCAAAGTATTTAATTACCAAAGTATTTAATTACCAAAGTATTTAATATATGATTAAATATCATTTGGTTAATAATTTAAAAAATGTAAATTTTATACTTTTAGAAATAATTCCCTTGTAGTTATAAATTAAAATTTTTGAAATTATTTTCTTTTAGTTTTGACTATGCAAAATATAGAGCCGTAATTTTAAAAGATATGTATATTTATTCATATTTTTTTAGAAATGCTTAATTTAAAGGTTTTATTAAAGACCTTCAAGCATGAATAAACATTTTAATTATTTTTTTTAAAAATAAAATAAAATTTTTTAAAATATATTTACAAAGTAAAACAACCGTTAATATGTAAATTTTATGTAAATGGACATTGCTGATGAACAATTATTTCTTAGTTGAATTTTAAATGTAATAAATGTGCATGTAATATACTTTTTATAAATCATTAATTACATCCACACATAAAATGTCAAAAAGCCCCCGTAGCCCTTGAAGAAGTTCTGAAAAGCCGAATAAAACTTATTCGATGCTATATATATTCTATTTGATATGCAAAACAATAGATTACACATTTTAATACATCCCATAAATTGAATTGTGTACTTAATTAGTTTCAAAAATTTTTTTAAAGTATGTATGTATTAAAACAATTGTTAGATGATTTATACTCAATGGTTACTTGAGAACTCGTATGTTCTTAGAACAATATCTTAAATATATTTATTATTGGGATTTTTTTTTCAATTATAAAATTGCAAATAATTTAATGTAAAACTCTTCTCTGTGTGAGCGCTAATGCGTTAGTATATATTTTATAATTCAACTTTATTTGTACAAATAATTTAATTGTTTTAAAGTTTCTAATTTAATACATTAAAACTCACATATTTTATGTATTAATATTTTTTTCTCATTGCATTTGGCCATCCATAAAGTACATCACGCTATTTGTGATTATTTCTCACTCCTAATCACCCTGTTACAAACTGTCACATATCCTTGACCCCCTATAAACTAAGTTGCACTTTTGAAAAAAATATTCCCTAACAATTTTTTTTTGGTCTAAAAGACACAAGACGTCATATCTGGCCTGACCCACAAAATGCCCCATGACATGATCTATAACACTTTCTTACACCCCCTTCTCCTTCCCGAACCTACCATATCATGGCATCAAAATAATTTTTTATTTCACTATTTATTTATGATCTGTTTAAAAATTGTTTTTAACTTTTTAATATTACTTATTAATTTTATAAAT